>JAJKFJ010022558.1:0-58682 GCA_027382625.1 Tetmemena sp. SeJ-2015
AGGTTGAAAACTAAAAAAATCTCGGTTAAACATGCTGTTGCTCTTGAGAAAGATCTCAAATCACAGCGCAAATCAATTTGAGAGGCTAAAATTGAATAAGTTGCAGTTGGGTTTTCAGAGTTGCAGCTCTTACTGTTCATGATGATTCATCTCTCTGGTCTTCAGACTTCGAATAAGATCAAGAAATCTGGATAGGTGAAAACTCGAAAAATACTCGGTTAAACATGCTGTTGCTCTTGAGAAAGATCTCAAATCACAGCGCAAATCAATTTGAGAGGCTAAAATTGAATAAGTTGCAGTTGGGTTTTCAGAGTTGCAGCTCTTACTGTTCATGATGATTCATCTCTCTGGTCTTCAGACTTCGAATAAGATCAAGCACTCTTTGTAATTACTTAGTCCAAATGTAAACTCGATGAAGGCGTATAATTTGTTAACAATATTATTTAATATGATGAGTGTGCCCAATACTTATTCACTTTAGGGATTAGGAAAATGCTGTTACATTAAAAATATGGCCTCTTCCTTCTAATTGGTTTAAAAGAGATAATGAGCTTTGAGCCTAATTAGTTACTCAAAGTATTGTCCTTTGGTAATTTAATCGTTTGAAAAATCAAATGCTGCTTCAAATAATTAATAATGCTTTTATCTCTGTCTCGAATTTGCCATTTCCTATAGATAAAAGTATCTCGATTAACCTCAATAATACCCTAGGCTTGTTTCTGGTTAAACATCCTTCAATTGCTTAGATCAACTCCTCTCTCGCTTTCCTTGTGTCTATTTGACCCTATCTGAGATAAACTTCAAATTTCCTGGCTAGAATTCTAGGGTCTCCATCACACTAATTTTGTCCAAAGGTCTCTTCTGCTTTAAAATTAGAACTAGGAAGTAATTTATCCCCTGAAAGAGTTATATTACTCGCATCTCCTTTACTTTTACAGCAAGTGTGATGAAGGGATGTCAAGGTTTCTACTGTCGCAGTTTCATGAGACACTTCTTCTTAATCTAGTTACAACTAAGCATTATTCAGATTATTCATCAATATAAAATTAACATTTATTTTATATCTAAATTTAAGTAAAAATATAAAATTTGTAAGAAAAATTTATAGCTTTAATGAAACTCTATTTAAAAAATGAGAAAACCTCTAACAGGAAATGCCAAAATTATAGATTGGAAAAAATGTTAACTGTATTATTCATTAAATTATTTTTAATTATTCAACATTTAACTATAATGAGTGCAGCTTTAAGGTCTTGAGGTTTGATGGAATGGAGAAGCAGCTTTGCTTTTTAGTAGTAGCAAAAGAAAGCTAATTGAACATCGTTTTCACCGTCAATGTATTATTTTTTAAATTTAATCATTTTAAAATCAATCAAGAGAAGCTTCTGAATATATTCAAACGCTTTTTGAGGTGAACTCAATTTGCAAAGAACTTTGACCTTGAGCATCCTCATTTCCTTTAAGCTAAAACTAAATATAAACATAACAGCTATCCAAGTTCTAAAATTTAGTTTCATTCTCCTCTATGACTCTGAGCGCTTCTTCATAATTTTATTGATGGTAAGCCAATTAAGCCTTCACTAATGTGAATTCAGAGAAATGTTTGCTAGTTTAGCATGTTTCAGTATTAGAGAAGTACCGTTTCTACAGCTAAAGCAAACTTGCATAATGTTTTTTCAACTATTTAATATATGTAGCTTCAGCTTTTTACCTCTCGCTTTTCATTTTTAAAATGTAACTATGTGGTTTTATCCCAGGATAAGAACATAGGAAGTAATTCAAGCTATTTTACCTAGAGCTTTTAAGTTCTAGATGCTTGTTAGCTATGATGAAGTTGGTAATTTCTTATAGCTAGTCTTTTATAGATATCTGATTGCTTCGATTCTTAGAGTAGATATCTTTTCCGGATCCAAATGATTAGCAAAAAATATATTGATTGCTTGCTGCTAGATCTACTTACTGAATTCCTCTCTCTTGAGAAGAAATTCTTTCTTATTATATCATTTTATTGATTGAGGGTGATAAGTTTAGTTGACTAAAAGTTGTTTTCCCTTTTGAGTGATGAAGATTTCTTATTCTTGGTAGTTTGATTTCCCTCTTTCTAATTTACAGTGAGATCTGAGAGCTTTAATTCCTAATTCTAGCCGACTATATTAATCGCGAGTGAGCGTTTTTGAGTTTCCAATGAGAATTTTAAGGCATTCAAATTTTAAGAAAGCTTGTTTTACCTTGGGTCTAGATTAATTATGGGATTCTAGCTGCTTTTTATCTAGAGTGTTCTTTATTAGCTTCTTTCCCGAGACTTAGAACTAACTCTCAACGATTCATGTGACCTTAATTCAAAAGCAAATAGAATGAATTATAGTGCTTTAATATTAATTCTCTGGACAAAATTGTCTTAAGAGATTGCTTTTCTATCGTCTCTGTGCTTGAATTTAGAGTAAAAAATGTCTATCCAGTTAAATTTCTAGTGGACTGAATTTGAGGTTACTAGGTCAGCACAAAAATTTTATCCTAAAATTGGTCTTTTAAGTTAGCTCCTGTTGATGGTTAAATTAAGTTGGCTGTATCTTTTTTACCTTTCATACTTTTTACCAAATTCTATGTGAGATGGTGTTGATAACTTTTTTAGAATTGTTATTTAGGTGCATCTTTAAATAACTTATAAAATTTAAGGAGTATTATCTTGCTTGATTGCTTAGTTTATTTGGAAAGGACTTATATTCTTAGGGGTTACAGTGAAAGGCAAATTTTAAACTTCAGCTAAGTTTTGATTGCTTATATTTGGGAATACTTCTTTGGTTACTATTTAAGTACCTTTTTTATCAATCGAAATACTAAAAGCAAAGTTAAATTATCAACCAGGTTTTTTGCAGTATTCTTATCCGGAAACATCTAGAGTCTTGAGCTATTTCCGACAATTTGAGTGTAGGCCTATGTTATCTTCCCCTTATTTCGAGCTGGGATCATATTGTTAATCTTTTTGAGGCTGTCAATCTTATTTTAGTATTCATTCTTTTAATTTGTAGCTGGTTTTTATCCTTACTTTTGGCCATTTAACTTCTGCTCTTTTTAGAGCTGTAATGCGCTTCTTATGGGGCTCTTCTTTTAAGCCTCTCTAATCCTAGCTTCAAATTAAGAATATTAAGCACCCTCGATTTTAATCTCAGATCTTTAGTTCGTTATATTCGCTTTATTAATCTTTCTAGGCCTATATCTATCTCTGGAGAGCGTTCTTTCCTTTGAGCTTTCTCTGCTTGATCCTACTCCAAAGTTAAAGACAAGCGTTGCAATTCTCGTATTTAATAATGTTTGTGGCTCTTTAGATTTACTTTGAGGTTGCTTCTCTCCAGGAGGAGAAACTTCACTCAGCTAGCTTTTTGGACTCAAGCTTAGTCCGGGCGATATCCTAACCACTTTCTTTTATTTTATGTCATTTTAGCAAAAGTTGACTTGCAACTTTGGAGAAACTAAGTCATAATTTTAAGGAGCTGTTTCACTGCTATTCGCTTTAACTTCTCTTTAACCTTTATTGATGTTTGTGATATTCAATACAGTTGTATTTTGACTTGTGTTCAGAGAGGCCTTGTCCAAAGTTGTCTTCGTGATATGTTCTCCAGTCTTCCTCTTCTTAAGAAAGTCGTCTAAATTTATCTAGATTTTTCCAAACTTGGAGTATTCTTTACTCTATGCTGCATCAGAAGTCTTTGTAGAAAAGAAAGTTTCCCTAGGCTGAAAAGCAGAAGACTGAGTATCGTCATGGGTATTATTATTTTTATTCAGGATCATTTAAGAGTTAAGATTCTGAGGATGAAAATCTACGGACTTAGGGCTGAGTTGGAGTTTTCTGGAAGAGTAAAGTTCACTTTCAGGCTTTCTAAAATTCATGTATGAGTCACTCTAATTCGCGTTCACTAGATCCATAGATTTTATAGAATTCATCTTCTGCAAATTTCACGCATTTTAATACTCATTAGCACAGTTTAAAATTACTTTATAGAATTAAATTTTACAGTCAGAATTTCCCTTATAGAAATCATTCTTTATCTAAGATTATTAAGCTAATTAGTTTTGAGGAGTCTTTAAAGCATTAGAAAACATGTAGTGGCTTTGATTTTAGGAGATGATTTTCTGCTCTTATATATCCTCATCGAGAGCCAAAGCTTAGTTGTAGGTTTAGATCGCCTCTTCAAACTATCCTATTTTATTTTCGCAAGATGCTTTGGCAAGTGCAGCATTCATAAACTTTGGATTAAGAATTAAGGCTTGCTTATAATCAGAAATGGCACCTGTCAAATCTCCTTTTCTTTCAAGTATCTATCCTCTTTTGTAAAATGCATATGAAGGGTCTTGAGGCTGTAAGTTCGTGTTAATCATAGATAATTGAGTTTAGTTTGCACTATTAGATAAGCTCTAATTATCTGAGTTGATAATGTTGTTTACCTCCTCTAAAGCCTCTTCATACCTACCTTACTTCATCAATTAGTTACTTTTGATCAATTGAAATCAAAACATATTTTGAAATGATCCTTTGGTCTCTACTAATTGATCTCTATATTTCGGCTCTGAGATTAAAGCTCATCTATTTGCTCTGGCTGTGTCGCTCTGTTTCACAATTATGAACTTTTTCAACTGAGTAAAACTGGTTGAATAGATGTCTTCCAATCTTACTATCTCCATAGTATTACATTCGGGTGCTTGATTTCTCTCCTTTCTGATTTGAATAATCCTCAACTTCTTTCACCTAAACAGGGACCTACTACCATTATTACTGCTGCTAAAGATTATTTTATTGATCTATTATAGAAGAATTATCAAAATGTCGAGGATGAGTTTTAGTCTGGCTTTCAAATGGAGGCTGCTGAACACCAGAATCAATAGATTTAAGTTTATGATGGGATTAAGCTATTTAGGAAAAATCTTCATTTAGCATACCAGGAAGGTGAGTAGCTGAAGCATCTCCTATATTAAGGTCCGAAATATCCTTAAGACAATTTTAGATCATCAATTGGGAAGCTGAAGGCTGCTCCTCTTATAACTGCTTTATCTAATCATGGCTTGATTCTACAGCAGATATCTCTTCCCTTCCTTAAAGCTAAGGTCTCAAGTTATTACTGCTCTATCTTTTGTTTATAGATAAAATGGAAATCAATAATTTAAGATGAAACCCTTCCTTCTTAGAGTATTTCCTAAAGTATTTTTCCAGCTTTATTGTTATTTTACAGATTTTTGTATGAATTTTGCATTTGACTTCCATTCATCAATAGCGATTGATGAGGGTTATTTCTAGCTGATGTCTCTCCAGTATGTGTTTAGAAGTTGAAGGTGCTGTTTCTCCCTACTAGTCTTAGCCCTTCTTAATTCAAGAGTGACCTCTCATTCATCTATTTGGCAAGATTCTGATTATGAAAACCTCCGAAGAAATTATTGATCTAATTCGGGGGACTGTAAAGTAAAGACTTTATGTTTTAATGATTATAAAATAAAAAACGCTATTTATGGATTTTAAAAAGATCCGCAGCATTATGTTTGAATTCGGGAAAATCTTTTTTTACTTGCTGTGCTCTGAAGCAATTAGATTCTAAATTTGCTTGACCATTTTCTTGACATGAATTCTTAGAATCTTAGCTATATCTTTCAGGTTATTGCTGTTCGGATTATTCAAGTGAGGAATGAAGATTATTATTTTTAGATTAATTCTGAGTATAATTTTAATCTTTCAGATGATGTTATAATTAATTCAGCTGAAGTTAATCATTATCGATAATCCCCAACGGCTAAAATTTAGCATCATTAATCTGTGCACTTTCTATTTAATCGTTCTCATAATGAAAATTGCTGTGCTCTTAGGTTTTATAAAAATCTTCTTGGAACTAGTCTTAATGTATAGAAGGCTGCATCCTTGTTTAAACCGTGAGAATACTCTACCCTCCTTCAAATTTTTCATCTACTTCATGGACTAAGTTTTAGTCAATTTGATTCAAGACTTTTTCTTCCGCATTTATGAAGGATATATAAATTTATAACGAGTGAAGAAGAATTTTAAAATGATCTTAATTTAAAAGGAGAGAATAGATTGCGATATAGAGGCATCCAGGTCATGATTTATTTTTCGAGAAGCTGAATTTGCATTTAAATTCTAATTGCATTATGAAGTTTCCACCTGCCCGAATGTGTTTTCCTTATAGTTATCCCTCTCTTTTGACCTGCTGGAGTTCTTCTCTTTATTGAATGAGAGGTCCGATTTTCTAATTCTCATTGAGTAGTAATCTTTAAATTATCATATAAACACATTTTATAGGTATTTTAATCTTAGATGACTTTATTTGATTGATGAATTGAATCTCTCGCAGATGGAGGAGATGATTGCAATAGTTAGCTGTTCAAAAGAGGAGAATTTAGAATGAAGTTTTCATCAATGTTTAAAGGAACAATACTGTCACAAGCATCTTCCTATTAATCGAAATTGTAGCTCTCTTTGGCTAGGTTTATAATGAAAAATTTATAAGTCTTAATTTTATTTGGTTCTTCATTCTGAGGGGACTTTCTTATTGGTTTCCATGGTTCACTTGTTGAATTTCCAACAGCCCTTTTTTGAAAAACATATTCCTGTTGTCAATATAATTAAAAATATTTCAGTTTAACTTCTCCTTGTTTTGCTTATCATACATTTCATAAAGTCATTTTAAACTAAAAATAAGGATATGCAAATATTAATAAATTAGTGTCAATATTTTAAAAATTCCTAGCTCGCCTCTTGACTGTTTGGGATTAAGACCTCTAATACTCCAATGTGTTGATTTTGCATTTTCTTGGCTTTTTAATCGTGAATTCGATTAGCAAGGAAGCTAACTTAATAGGACTTCTCTCCTGCAGTCTAGCTTTGAGAAGTCAATCTTTTTAGTTCCTCATACTCTGCCATACTATTCATTTATGCTGCTGTGATTGCTCCATTGAATTAATTACTCTGATTGTTAAAGTATTTATCTGCTATATGCTTGCTCTGCTATTGAACTGGGTTCTAAAGATAATTGATGTTCTAATTGTAGTGCATCTCGTATTCCAAAATTTAGGACTTGTTAACTTTTTGTGTTGATCTTCTCTTGTGCCTCTTATTCTTTTTCACCTCAAATCTTTGAGCCTAAATTTCACCTTTTCCCCTTGTAATATCTATATTGATTTACCCTTGGTCTTCTAAATTCTTTTAATCAGAAGTCTCATTTTAATCAGCTGTCATATGGTTAAGTTAAGAAATCAAGTGCATTGTAGAAGGGTCTTCAATCTCCAGGTCTTGAGAACCTTGATTGATAGTAGTGTCCTTCAAAGACTTTTGCCTCTAGGCTTAATCTTTCTACTGTCTTTGCTTTGAATTATCCTTAGAGAATATTATCTGACTTCCAACTATAAAATTAGAATCTCTTTTAGATTGTAAAATATGTTGCTTTAGGGAAGTAACTAAGAGTAAAAAGCTCCATCTGAGTTCTTGCGATACCTTTTGGAATTCTACTTCTTTGCGCCACCTATAGTTGACTTATAGTTTTGTTTCTTATCGAATTCAAAATGGCTGCTAAAAGCAACTACATAGCTCTTTGCGACTCCAGGTTACTGAGTAAGTTTCTGCTCGTCCTTGTTAGCAGATTGAGAATCTAGTTAAGTTGGAAAAATTTTGGTTGAAGTTTCTTCTTCATCTCTCAGTTGGTGGAGTTCATTTTATAGTCTTCGTAATCGCGCTCTGGAGAGCTTTCCATCTTATAGGAATCAAAATGAGAATTTAAATTCATCTCTCTATTCGGAGACTGAGATGCTGAAGGCATCTTGAAGTTCATATGAGAATGGCCGAACCTAGTCTGAATGAATTGCTTCAGCTCAATTTACTTAAATTTATTGGCACCGTTATCTTGGAATGGCCTTGAGTAGTAAGAATTGAAACTTCGATTTATAAGATGTGCGCCTCCTACTGCTCCCAGATAATCTTGATTACTAAGCTAAGCATCTTATAATCCTTCTATCCTATCTGAACTTGTCTTTCTTGAGCGCTAAAATTTTACATAAAAATAATGTTTAGATACTAACTTGACTATCGACTTGATATTCCTTAATTTGCCCCTTCAAACTATTTGAACATATCGAAGTTTTTCTTGTCAAAGAGGATTGCCCTAGGAGCTTTTATAACCTTGAATCCATCAGCAACTGTTTTGTTAAAGCTTAATATATTTTCTTAATGATAGCAAATATTTTTGTTGAGGATGGTGTATTTTTGCTGGACTAGATTGCTCTGATTATGAAACTGTCTTTGTATGACTTAGACTTTTCTCTTCTCTCTGAGCTCTTATTTAGTAAACTCCTTTACAAGACCACCTTAACTCTGTTAATTAGCAAGCTAGATCTGAGAAACTTGTTGCTTTAATTATATAATTTAATAAATATTGCTATTGACTATGCAACCTTGCAAGTTAAATGTTAAGCTGGCTTGGACTGAGACCCTCTGGATTCTAGAAAGAATGAGCTTATTTTTGAAGGTCTATATCCAGAGGCAATTTGGCCAACACTTTGTCATTTATCGAAAACTTTTTGTGGCTCATTAAAATCTTTAATATATTTTTTAAGTAACTATTTCTCAACAATAGATTCTGATTTATAGATTTGGAACGCTAAGGAGAGACTGAATTTGAAGGAGAAGCTTCCAAAGATTAGAGAAATTATACAATTCAATATATTAAAAATTAGCCCTCATTCATATCTTCCCTTCTCTTGAGTTATTCAAAATGTTCGTGCAAAAACTTTTAATATTGCTACTGCTAATTTGATATTTACTTTAAGAGCGATACTTTTCTAAATAAATGAAAGGGCCTATTTGATTCATCATAGTTTTAATTTTATAATTTAGCTCTGATTGATAGTCATTGTTATTTTGATACGACTTCCTCTTATAAGTTTGTACTTATGAGGCTTTCTATGGCTGCAATTAGTCTTCTTTATGTGCTTTGATTAGAATTCTAGCCTTGAAGTAGATCTATTTGCTGCATCTTTTACTGCTGTTGAAACTCCTGTATTAAGAATTCGTAATTCTTGACTTGAATGGCATTTAAAAGTATCTGACTTAAATAAATATTTCTTTCTGCTTCTTGTCCACTCTTAAATTTTAGGAGAGACTCTGATTATCTTTTTTATGGATTCTTAAATTAAGAGTTCTTATATTGAGCTTGTTTTTCAAATTGTAAATCTTACTCTTTTTACCTTAAATCTGAAGCGTGCTTTTCTACTTCAAGACTATCAATAGTCTCATTTAAATCTGCAATATATTAATTTATATTAATTTGGCGGCCTGCTGTTTATATCTACAACCATTTTGTTGCCTCTTGGAGCAGGTTAAGGAGAAGATTGATTCCTCTTTTGTTAATTAGAAATATTACGATCTTGGAGATTAGGTTGGTTTATACTTTGTCTTACTGTGTCCTCTGAATCTACGAGTCTTTAAGTTGCGAGATTATTGGACTAGCTTTGCATCTCCTCTACTTTTCTTAAGTCAGCCAATGAATCCACATAATTTTTAACTACAGGATGCTCTCTCCCATCTCAAGTTAAATTATTCAATTCTGCTAAATATAACTTCAATTATCTTGATCTTCTATGCTTATCTCTCTCTTATCAATCTTCTCAGTTCCTTTCGGCTTTTATAGATCGCTCTTGCTATCAATTAAGTTTTCTGAGGAATCTAAAATACCTTGCAACTTAATGAGTTCGTTGGCTTAATCCATTTCAGCCTCTCTTAAATAAAACGATAAATATTGATTGCCTCTCCTTTTGGCTTTGCAGCTCCATTTTTCTTTATCTTTTGAATTTATTCTTAAGCCTTTACTTTATTAACCTGGAAATAATGATTGAGGGATTGATCGAGATGAATAGGATCAACTTAGCCATTTTGCATTGAGTTATTAAAGACGCGCCAGTTCTCCATAGATTTCTTCTTAAATTCAAAACTAAGCTTTAAATTATATTTGCTTAAATTTAAAGTAAGTTTAGTCTTAATGATTTGAATATTTTGCCTTAGGTGCTAGTCTTTCAGCAGTAATCTCTCTAACTTCTCTCTCGCTAAATCTTTTTACACATTGTTGTGCTATTGCAAAAGAGATGCTCTCATAAACATCAGAATTAGAGAATACTTCAATTAATTCATAAATTAAATTTAACTTGATTCTCTATTTAGCAGTTAAATAAATTAAAAACATCATTTTAAGGGCGCATAAGATTTAAAGAGTATAAAATTCTGAAGTTAAGGGTTGAGGATATTCAACTTCAAGATAAATTAATGGATATTTATGATGAAGTGGATTAAATCATCATGGCTTCTGAGAAAATAATTTAGATACGCATTTTTTTTTAATAAAGATAATTGTAAAATGCTAATCGAGGTTAATGCCTACTTTTAACTTGTTTTTTTGCAATTTTCTCCTTAGATTTAGGATAAAAAGAGATTTAATTAAATTGTAAACTATATGAGAGTCATCATAAATTCCAAAGTTCTCTCTTCCTTATGCCAGGTTTGACTTGTACTATGTTGAGTAGTGATGCTGATGAAAATGACCTACAAAGTCATTCTGACTCTCCTTTTAAAAAATTTATAAGTTCTTTTGTAAATGCGTGTATATCATATATAATGATCATTAATATCTATTCACTATTTATCTTAGTATTTAGATTATGGGGTTTATTTAGGATATGGGGTTTAGTTTCATTTAATTTCCTATTCAAAGCTATTAGAAGTGTTTAGATGAGTTTTGACTAAATTGTTTTGAAAAGTGCTATGGACATTCTTTATCTTTTTGTTCTCATTTCAATAAAATACTATATTATTCTTCTCAAAGGACTTTGAAGTTCTCCCAAAAAGCATGAGCTGATTTCCCTAATTAGCACTTTGAGTAACTTATATATCTTGGCCTAGTAACTCAATTGAACTAGTGTTTGAGATATGAGATCCACCTTTTTGGCACAGCGTATCCAAATGGAATTATTGCTATGAGGTTTAGACTTAAGATTGATTTTAATGCTGGATGATCTTCTTATGCATAGTGATAAACATAAATGTAATTATCGTTAAATAGTGTTGTTGAGGGAATTTGGAACTCTTTTATGCATGATGTTTGATTATTTAAGACCTCTATTTTACTGAAGCAAGGCCGATCCCTTGTTAACCATCATCATATTACTACCTTGGCTTATTCTTGTTGAGTAATCATTAACAGCTGTTCCGCCATACAGATCCTCGCCAGTGCTATTCTTCAGAGGCGAAACTTCCTAGCTTTCTGCATTACTTAGATTCTGGTGAATAGGCCTCATCCTGGCAAACTATTATAAAAATATACATGATTTCTAAAATTAATAAACGTGGAACTTGCAGCTGAAGGCGCTCGCAAATTATCTATCGAGTTTTAGTTAGCTAGGCCGTTTCCCTCTACATTCAAATGTACATTTTATTAGTTATTCAGCAAGTTCTGCTCCTAAAGATTTGACAATTAGCTTGCTGTTAGCTTTCTTACTTTTTAGTGAGTCAATTGGGTCTCTCCACTAACTCTATTTTAGTTCCTGATTGAATTTACGAACATCATTCCATTTGCTTCCTTCTTATCTTCTGGTTATAAGCTGTTCTCTAAATTTAAATTGGAAAATAGCATTATAGTTCTAGTTTGTAAGTGTAACTACCGAAGAATTAGAAAATTAGGGCCTTTTATGATAAGTTTCGTTCTTTCTCTTAGCAAAATCATAATCATCTCCGTCTGCTACTGTCATTTAATGATCGTTTATAGTTCCAAGTTATGATTTATATTGGCTTCCGATTGTGTTAAAGTTAGATGCAGTTTGATTTTAACTGTTAGCTTTCTGTCTTTTATTTTTTTAGTAAGTTTAGTTTGCGAGTGGCAAAGAACCTATCAACTTCTTCTTTGAAGATCTATAAATAAACTTTTTTAGACTATTTTTAATAAAATCTAGGTAATTAGATCACTCTCTAAGTCTTTCTTTATTCTCGGGCCAAGGGATTCTTCAATCAAAGATAAATCAATTTGATAAATTCAGTTACATTCATAAATTTAAGGAATTGATTCAAGCCTTATATTCGAGGTGAATGATAAATTTGAAATTCTATAAATTTAAACAAAGGAGATCAAAATGGAAAAACTAGAGGACCAAATAAATGGAGAAGAGATTGATGAGCTAGATCATATATCACGCATTGCACTATTAATTGACGACTTGAGTAATGAAGACCCAACTGCCAAGATGCATTCTATTCAAAGACTCACTCAAATAGCATAGCTGTTAGGTAAGTAGCTTTATTAAAACTTTGGATATTATTTCCGCCATTATTTACAAAATGATTTAGGCCCCGAAAGATGCATTGATGAGTTGATTCCAATGCTGACAGAGCTCATTGATAAAATTGACAACAATGCAGAACTCATGCTTAATCTGGCAGATTAGTTAGGCAAGTTAAGTGACTACTTAGCTGATGATCAAAATTCAGTCTATCTCCTAAAACCACTAGAATACATCTTATCATCTGACGATACTCAAGTCAGGGAAAAAGCAGTTGCTTCATTAAAGATAGTTGGAGAAAAGATTAGCACCCCAACTATTTATTCAGACTACATGCCACTTGTCAAGAAGATGAGGAAGGGTGATTTGTTTTCAATGCGAATTTCAGCTTGCTTCTTATACGCTTACATTTACAAGAGACTTGATGAAGAGAGAAAAACTTATGCAAGGAAGAAATTTGAAAAGCTTTCTAAGGATGATACACCTATGGTGAGAAGAGGAGCAGCATAATCACTCCCAATTATTGCATCATCACTAAATGATGAAGAGTTGGCAAAGTCATTCTTGTTACCTATCTTAAAGGCACTTCTGTAAGATGATAATGACTCAGTCAAGATTGCGGCTGTTGGCTCATCTGTAAAAGTTGCTTCAACTTATATTTTCATCTTTTCATTTTAAAGAGTTTGTATATAACCATTAAAGATCATTCAGTTATAAAGCAAGATGTAGTGCCTCCTCTTAGAATTGCAGTTGATAACAAGATGGTATCCTGGAGATTGAGATTTTCAGTTGCCGAAGTTGCTGCTTACTTAGCTGAATATGTGAGCAAGGAAATCGCAGATACAGATATTGTAGGTTATTATGTGACACTCTTATAAGACAAGGAACCAGAGGTAAAATCCGAGGCAATTGCAAAGCTACCTTAGCTTGCTAAACACTGCTCAAGCTCTGCTATAGTTGAATAGATCCTTCCAGTCCTTAACACTAACTCTGTAAATGATAACTCTATTCATGTCAAAGGCTCTCTAGCACTAGCTATTTGTCAACTGCCTTAATACATCGGGAAAGAGAATACTCTATAGTTTGTCATCCCTCCAGTTACGCAACTTCTCAAGGATTCTCCAACTGAGGTCAAAATAACACTGATGAGCCACATGAAAACTTTGGCTGAGACTATTGGCGAAAGAGACTTCGATACTCATATCATCCCAGGAATCATTCAACTTTCAAATGACAAGATTTGGAGGGTCAAGCTTGCAGTGATACAATTCATCCCTCATCTTGCTGAGTTTATTCCCGAGGATCTCTTCGAAGAGAAGTTGCAAGAGCATGTTATATCTTGGATGAATGATCCAGTCTTTTAAATTAGAGAAGAAGCGATAGCAGTTCTTATCAAGCTCAAAGAATATTTTATCTTACATAAGATAGCTTTTTGCAATTTAAAGAAAATAGGTTCGACTAAAGGTGGTTAGAAAACATTATAGAAAAGAAATGCAGCGAATTCTTAACTCATGACAAATTATAGTAATAATTTAAAGTAAACTCTATTTTCATGAGAAGTTCAGCATTAGAATTCATACTATATTCCTAGTGCTTAAAGTTCATGAGCATGTGACTCAAGCATTCTTCAATGAAAAGCTTGCGCCAGCTCTTATTAAACTCGGAAGAGATCCAGTCCCAAACATTAAGTTTAACGTCGCAAAAGCAATAGAAAAGTTCATATCAATATAAGAATTATCGTTTATATTAAGTTGTACTCTAAGTTTAGTAATAGCAGTAAGATGCAAGCGTAAGACGTTTTAGAAGAGATGGAGAAAGATGAGAAGGACTTTGATGTCTAAGTACTATGCAGAAAGAGCTCTTAAAACTATAAAAGGTGGTTTATTTTGATGGTTATGTATTTGTTATATTTTTCTACTTAAATCTCCTCTAATATAGGGATTGAAACAGCGAGCTATAGAGAAAATTTTAAATGAATATCATATTGTTGAACCTGCCGAATCTGGGATTTCTGAATTTTATCCAAGATATTATTCTAAAATCTAGTCTGTTATAAATAGCATATCCTATTTATGATTTTGCTCTTATCGTTTTTTGTCAATTTTAATTAGCTCGCAATAATTATCTTCGTCTATGGCTTTAGTATCCAACTCTTCATAAGTTTGGCTTGTGATTTAGGGTTATTTTAATCCCAAATTTTTATTTTGATCTGACTTTTAACTAACCTCTTCCCTCTCTATATTTAAGTTTCTTAATTAATCATCTTTATTTTATGCTCCAATTTAGTCTTAAATTTCCTAGACATCTGTTAGATTTTATTAGTCCGATTTTTCATGATCTGGCACTTCACTATCCTATCGCAATTGTAGCATAAACTTGGGTTAATTAACACCATTTACAAGTCTTCTAAAGAGTTTTAATTTTATTATTGCTGCTATTGGATTTAGTTGGGCATGATATCTTGATTAGTGTCTTCTTCTTCCTCATCTATGCAAAATATATCTTTCAATTATTTATTGTTAACCTAAGAGTCTTATTCTACTAAATCATCTTCTTCCAAATTTATCATTTCAGCTCTGAGGTAATAGACGTGCTTCGTTAATATCCATATTTTGAAATTTGTGAATCTAATGTTAGCTCTTCCTCTATTTGATTATCACTTTTGTTTTCCTCCTCAACTTCATCAGAGCTGCCTTCACTCTCCTCAGAATCTTCTTCGGTGGGGCAACTATTCTCTCTTTTCTCATTAGTCTGTTATTCTCCCGTGCTTGCTCTTTGCTATTGATTAGAAGTTTATTGAGCAGCTTCTTATTGCTCCTCATCCTGCAAGTGTTCATCTCCTTCTTCATTATCTTGTTAAAACAAGTGTTCTGACTCTTCCCCTTGCATTAACAATGTTTCGTATATCTGGTTTCTTATACGCCTGGTTATTGCATTTCTAATATTCAGGGTTACTAACTGCTCAAAACCTGCATCAAGTAGACTTATCAGACTCTCAAATTAGAAAGTTAGGCGGTTTAAGTACGTCAGGAAAGAATACTATACAGATATTAGAGATCAACAGAGAAGAAAATATGTCCTTTAACTTACAGTCACAGATGTGAAGACTAGTGAGTGCAAGATGCGCATGTTAGTGTGAGGATACACATTTAAGTAGAACAAATACAGGTAGGAGTGCACCATTAGTGATTTCAAGAACTTGTAGAAGTACCGGCTGTTCGCTAAGCTTAAGCAAATAATTACATTAATTATAACCAGAAATTAGAAACTTACAATACACTCGCAAGTTTGTAGTAGAACATGCACACCATGCAAAGAAAAGTGCCGTTTTAAATTGACAATACTTTCTCTGAGAAGTGAACAGTAGAGATTGCACACAGTTTCGCAATCAAAGTAATTGAAATAGTTAGCCTTCGATCTCCTTGAATGGAAGCCATTTGTAAAATAACTTGGCGAGATAAATTTTCATGCAAAGCGATTACACTCCCCATTAGAATTAGTTCATAAATTAATGAACAATAAATAATAAATATATAAATATATTCAACTAGAACATTTATGCCTGTTTTGAGATTAGTGTAGATGTAGGAAAAGAATCCAGATATCTTGGAGGGGAATTCATTAGAAAAGTCTATCATTGAATCTTTCATAAGAGGCTTTAGGAATCCTTTTCCTTTAGTTAGCTGCAAAAATGTGTAGATAGTGAATGTGTCAAATCCAAGATACCAATCTGTAGGTATACACTTATGTATTAAAAATTCTTCTAAATAATTCTTATATTTATAATTAAAGAACAATTTAAAGCCTTTAAGATATGTTTAAACATTATTATAGTTATGGCGAGAATCGATTTAGAGATAACGAGGCCTTAAATTTTTCATCTGTCTCATCTCGTTGATAGTCATTTTAACCAAAGTCTCATTAAAACTGAAAACGTAGATATTGTCGGCAAGGGTAAAAGTTTTGAGAAGTTGCTTTCTTAAGTTCTAAAATGTGCCTTCTAGTTTCTATTGTGCTGTCTCACTAGGTTATTTCTAAAATAAGCTTGCATTTATAAAATTCAATTATGGTTTAGGCCCTTCATGAAAATGCAAATTAATATATAAACCCTCTTGCCGATTCATTTTTAGATTCTTGATGGAATGAAGTATTTTAACTCCTTGTACTATTAACTTCTTTTAGTACTTCTTAACTTTCAGCTTGTGGAGGATTTTAAACTTTGTTAGACTCTTCTTCAACTTGTGATAAGTCCTTCATTGAAATCTTTTAAGTTTAAGTGAAGCTTAGTCTTTCTCTTATCTACTCTTTGTTTAGTTATTCATAGGGGATTTATTTTTCTTCATTATAGAATTAGAGATTGGTATTATAGAACTAATTAATATTTTAAAAATTTGCGAGGAAAAATATAACTATAAGGGTAACATATATCTATAGCTATCTAAGGTTCATTAGCAGGGATCCGATGAAGGAAATGTAGAGACTCAATGCATCATTATCACTACAGAAGCAATAAGCAAGTGCGGTCTCACATCTCACGCTGAGTAATGTTGAATTGCATCGAGAGCGCGCATCGAAACTTCAATTGCAATAGAGAGTGAAGTGCAAGCAAGCATATAATCTTTATATACTGTGTATTTACTCTAAGTCACTCACTTATCTCTATACACTCTAAGTAGAAATGATGATTATATACTTGAAATGATAAGTGATGAAGAGTGCAAATGCATTTTCCACTTGATAGCGTAACTTACTTGAGTGCGCTCAATGTGCGATAGGTGCGCCGTGAAACGCTCTCTCAAATGATGCTACTTGCGCACTTGTTGCATATCAGAAAAGTAGAGAGGAGAGGCTTGCACTGAAAAGTGCGATAGTGATTTTAACTCCACCATACTTAAGTTTGCACTTGTTTGCACTTGTATCTCTATATACACACATGCCATGAGTGCGCATACTATTGATTCATATTTGCACAGGATGTATGAATGATGTTAGCATGCAGGAGCAGTGATGCACTTCGCGCACATAGAGTTTGCAGTGAAAGAGTGCGCTCTCATTCAAAGTGCGATAGAGTACTTCACTCCATTAATAATGATATAACCAATAATCGCTTTAACTTAATAATCATATACTTATAATTGATCATAACTTTAATCGATCATTATTAATGGAGTGAAGTACTCTATCGCACTTTGAATGAGAGCGCACTCTTTCACTGCAAACTCTATGTGCGCGAAGTGCATCACTGCTCCTGCATGCTAACATCATTCATACATCCTGTGCAAACATGAATCACTAGTATGCGCACTCATGGCATGTGTGTATATAGAGATACAAGTGCAAACAAGTGCAAACTTAAGTATGGTGGAGTTAAAATCACTATCGCACTTTTCAGTGCAAGCCTCTCCTCTCTACTTTTCTGATATGCAACAAGTGCGCAAGTAGCATCATTTGAGAGAGCGTTTCACGGCGCACCTATCGCACATTGAGCGCACTCAAGTAAGTTACGCTATCAAGTGGAAAATGCATTTGCACTCTTCATCACTTATCATTTCAAGTATATAATCATCATTTCTACTTAGAGTGTATAGAGATAAGTGAGTGACTTAGAGTAAATACACAGTATATAAAGATTATATGCTTGCTTGCACTTCACTCTCTATTGCAATTGAAGTTTCGATGCGCGCTCTCGATGCAATTCAACATTACTCAGCGTGAGATGTGAGACCGCACTTGCTTATTGCTTCTGTAGTGATAATGATGCATTGAGTCTCTACATTTCCTTCATCGATCCCTGCTAATGAACCTTAGATAGCTATAGATATATGTTACCCTTATAGTTATATTTTTCCTCGCAAATTTTTAAAATATTAATTAGTTCTATAATATCCTCGAGTTGCTTCAAATGATCATTTATTGCTTTAGAGTATGAAATATCTTTGAAGACATGAATCACCTCTTATCTTCTTTGCTTCTCAGAGTTAGTTCTCTGTACCTCAACAAGATTTAAATTATAATGCTTATCAACAAGCTAGAGTCTTTTGCGCCAGTTCTCCATCTTCTGCTCTTCTGAGATGCCTCCTCTTGAATCTCGATTTTCAAGTTAGTGATAAGTGCCATTCAAATACTTCACGATTTTTATAAACAGCCTGAGATATAACTTACATCTAGAGTATTGTAAATGTCAGGAGCGATCTCTGTAATGATGACGTTGTAGCCTTGTTTCTCTTGGGCTAGTATCGAAGAAAACAAGTAGGGGTCATAACTCTCCTCAAACTCAAGCCATTAACGCGCTTATTCATTCACTGCAGATACTTGATCAACTATCTAAAGATTATCACTTCACTTAGCTTACTCTCAGGAAAAATATGCTGTTATCGGTTGGCTTGAAGAGCTGCTCAAAGTCAGCACTAAAAGAATTCACTCGGTCATTTGGGTTTAGTCTTTAGTCCTCCATAGCACTCACTATCTCATTCGCCATACAAGAAATCTAATCAAGATATAGTTAAATTTTGAGAATGATTGATAACAATCTTTTCTGCTAAGGTTCTCTCAACTTACATTTGAAAATTTGCTGACATGGGTGATGTGATAATTGCTCAGTATCAAGAATGTTAGAGTGGTAAAAACAAACACCCTATAAATGTAAGTTTAATTAACGATCAGTGTTTGGGATCAATACATTTTTATCAAATTGAAATTCAACTTACACTTGTTAAATCTATTATCTTGTATTGAACACTATGTTTCAAGAGTAAATTATAAATATATGTCAATTATTAAGTAAGCGTTGAGCAACTACATTTGGATATTCGCGTAAACCGATTTCTAAATTTAATTGATTAGTTACTCTTTTATCAATTGAGAATTTTATATGTAAACTTCAGTTTGAGTTTGGGTGACTTAATCTTACCTTATTCATTTTTTGATATTCAAGGAGTTAAATTAGTAATGTTGATTAAATTTGTTATTATAATCTCTCTCATTTTCTCTAAATCTGCGTTAGTTTGATGTCATTCCGACAGGGAATAAATATCTTTGAATATAATACAATAATTTCCACCTTCACTTTGAGTCTATGTTCTGAATAAATAAGGAGAGCTATTAAAATAAAACACTGCTTTCCAGGAAAATATTCACTAATATCAATTATTAAAAATGAACGAAAAATTACTTAAGCAAAACATCGGTCGTAAGTCAAGCTACTCTAAGATTATATCTTATAATATAACAATTCGAGAAAGCCTGAAGATATCTCTTAAGATAGTGATTGGAGTCAGCACTATTAATTTCTTTCTTACTTAATTTGATGATGAGAGATATTGTAATGAGTTTTTATAGTGGGGGTACAGCAAGAGCTGTATTACAATGAGCCATTCTTGTTTCAGAATTGCAAGTCCAGCGATTTCTTAGAGGCAGTATCATATCGCGTAGAACTATCATGTAAGCATTTTGGTATTTAATATTCTCACCACCTATAAGTGATTTTTCTGAATTCTCTGAGTTTTAACTTTATGTTTAGAGTTGTACAAAATAGTGGACACTTGCCACTATGATCAGCAGGCCAATTTTTGCCCTGTGTTGCTGCAAGTGTGCGACTCAACACTCCTCTAAGACATAGGTTTCAAGTTTATTCTGCAGGTCTGGACAAAGAAGGGAGTCAAAGTATTTGAGCGATTCCTCTACAGTAAGTTCATTTCAAGAATATTGATACTCGAATTTTAACATCAGAAAACATTATTTGAAGAGGTCTATATTCAAAGAATTTAATAGAAGATAAAAATATAGTGAGATGATAATTCTGAAATACATCTGAGAATTAATGTGCTTAAATAATTATTTATATCTAATCTGTTAGAGGATTAGTACATTTTCTCAACGAAAAATAAATACTTTAAACTACTTTTCAATAATTTTTGTTTAAAAAGTGAAATTCTATATCTATTTAAAATTAGGATATATTTTAAATTAGATGGCTAATTTTTGTTTAGATAAACCAACTCATTGGTCTATTAGTAGCAACTTTCTGATGTTTACACATATTAATTATTTATTTATCTGGTGTTTAAGACTGCTCAGCTGGACGAATACTGCCAGTATTATCAAATTGTAGATTTAAAAAAGAACAATGCCATTCTGCAAGTGAGAGATCTGACCAGTGAAGAGCAAGGTATCAACACTCCTAATTAATTATCTCTCCTTCTTTAACATTGTTCATTTAGTGAAATACACAGCCTAATCAATTAATTGAGTAAAAATTAATTTTCTTATCCTTCTTGAACGATGTGCTTTATATTGCAACAAGAAACACTCACTACTATATTCAATTATATGCTACGCAAATGGGGACTTATCTATTTTAATTGATTGTGCACGTTATAAGTTGTAAGCACAATGTGGAAGCGAAGAAGGTGGAGTGCAGAGAGGCACCTCAACTCACCATAAGTTCATTTAAATTGGAAACCCCTATTTGGGATATAAATATTCTTATCTATTAATGAAATATGGGCGCTGTTCACCAAACAAGCAGAGAAGAAATCGAAAAATTAAAGAAAGGAAATCAAGCAACAAACCTTGAAATATCTATTATCATTTTAAAGCACAAAATTATCATAGGATTGGAGACTAAGGACAGCTAGATCGATTTCAACGAGATCAAATTATTGCACGAGATTGGATCACAAGCATTCTAATACAAACTTCTGCAGTAAAATGATATTCAGGATAGACCAGTCAGACAAGATGCCATATCAAAGTTTGGGAATTAATAATCTCATTTTATATATTTTAGTTTTGTTACAAAATTGATATCCACAACACTCTCTATTGTCTAGCTCTTAGGGAATCTTTCTTCTTTAATAGAAAAATTAATATAGTCAAAGTATAAATGAATTATATCTTTGATATTTACTGGGACATGTTCTTGGTGCCTCAACAGTCCAGATGTGAGCTTTCATTTGGTTTTTAAATTCTATTTAGACTTGGCAGTTGACATTGAAATGAGTGACGACACTTTCTATTTCAGAATGCCAGCAGGAGAAATAAGGTCAGTGAGGACCAATGGACCCTCCACTAATTTCCAACAAGCATTATATCATTTTAAATACCTCTGATTAAAATAACTTTCATTTAAGCCTAGGAAGAAAATAAGAGCTTTCAATTTGACCTAATATTCTACTAAAACATTAAGAATCATGGTAATATAATTAGTGATGTTCATCATTTGCAGTGAATCTGTTCAATAGCTTTGTACTAATCAGGACAGACTTGTTCGTAGTACACTCTTGCTATGTATCTATGTACAATATTCAAGAAGGGCGGTGGCTTAGACACCTCAAGTTTCATGAAGGAGAAATCGCAAAAATGTTAAAAAGGACCAGTGAACAAAAGTTAGGAGCAAGATTTGAACTTACTGTTATCCTCAACAACGGCTCAGTTTACGACAACACTCTTGATCTCATCAAACAAGAAGAGCATATCATCATATTTAATTATTTGATAGCTTATTCAGGCCATCAATCAAGGCAAACTAAGCAACCTCTAAAAGCTCTTTACAGTTCAGACCTCAGACATAATATATTTATGTCTGCTTATTTATAAGACAAAGCTTTGAACTCAAGAACTCAAAGCCAGGATTTAAAGTGCAGGGTGATTAAGGTAGTTCATAACACAGAGAACAATCAGTAGATATTTGTATTGGGAGAAGATGAATACCAGCGCATGAAACTCTTTTACCTTAATAAAGGCAAGGTATTCGAGATCAGGATAGGCTTAGAAGAGATTCTTGACGCTGACTCAAACATAGCAATAACAAATCAGCTCATGGTAGAGGACCAACTTGTGCTAGTTCAAAAGAAGAACTCTTTTACCATATATGAAGTAAAACACGACTAAAACAGGGGAGGTGCAGTGGACGAATTTGATGAGGATGGAGGAGGACCCAGAGGAATTCAACCCAGAAAGTGGAGATGATGTACTAGATCTTAAACCCAAATGTAAATCGCCACATGGCTTAATAGAAGGCACCATCCACTCTATCGTAACTACAAAGGATAAGAGCGAAGTGATTGTGATGGATCAATTCAACTTTTACAAAGTCAACTTGGAGACTGAGTTCGCCTCAATAGTGAAAGAGCATTTTTACAATAGTTAATATTATAAACGTAGCAAAATGTTGTAGGTAGTTATCTGATTGATGAGAAGTTATTTTTAAGTACTGCTACACGCTGAGCCATAAGACAAACCATTCAAAGTCAGGTCTGAGAGTAATCGATGTAGAGCAAGTTATCAAGAACTATGATAAGCGAGTCATCAGTTTCTTCCTCCAAAATGCTCAGGTAGGAATTTAAAGTCACATAGACTGGAACCCCAATTACTCAAGATTCACTTTCCTAAGTAGAATAGACGAGATACAAATTGTACCAGCTCTCCACAGATGTACTATGGCATTTATCGGCATGGGAAGAAGATCTGAATACTAATTTTAGAGTACGCTATTTTAATACATCGTGACTAAAGTGATTAAAGACAAGTTCTTTGCCCTTGATAAGAAGGGATGTCTGTTCTGTTGGAGCAATATATCTGGCAAGCTACTCTCTACAGTGAGATTATCTCACCGTCAGCACTATAGTGACTTCAAAATATACGAGGCATAAAAAGGAGACAAGACTTACCACAGAGAATGGTATACCAAGGTTCTTATATACAAAAGACTAATAAAGGAGGATGATGATGGGTCTGGCATTAAGTCTATTTCAGACATAATGCCCAGTTAAATAAATGCAGTATACTTACTTATTTATGTAGTTCCTATTAGAAACTATAGAATCAAGTTCGCTACAACGAGCAGCAGTTATCAGATTATGCTGAGATGCGTGTCCTGGAAATTATAAATGAAAAAGAAGTGCTAGAGCATGCTATCTTTATCCACCCTCTCTTTAAAGAGAAGAACCAGAGAATGAGTTATATTCACTCTTTTAAATTTCTTAAGAATCTTCTTCGATTAGAACCTGAACTACATTAAAATAAATTGTTGATATTGACATGGTGGAGATAATTGACAACTTGAGAGTGACTATGTACAGAAGGAAGCAAGAAGGGCTCCATTCTATTAAGAAAATGGTGGAGTGGGAGGTGATGAAGAGATTTGAGAGATACCCCTTTGACTTGGAAACCTAAGAGGGATTTATTCGCTGTCTATCACCTTCCTTCAAAAACATAATAGATGTAGACTTGAAGAACAAAGACTTTGTGATAAGGAACACCGTCTCTATGCAAATTAGAGTGGTGCTGATTTAATTTTGAAAATGCAATTCCAATACCCCATTCCTAGATATCTAATGAATATTGATGAAGAGCCAGTCTCCGACATTATGAAGCGCTTCACTTGGGTCAGCGATACAGTAATCCGCATCATTAACCGCGAAGGCATTGAAAAAATAGTAGACTTGTCTGAAAAATGCAAAGAATTAGCCTATAACACTATACCACTTTTCGAAAGAGAATACCCTGCTCTTCATAAAGAAAAAAGCTACGACTTCTTCAGAAATCGCACCAATCTCCTCCAAAGTCAAGTCAAGGAAAGACTTGTACGCAAGTATTAGGCCTACAAATCCGCTCAGTATCTCGAGGGCAAGACTAAGAGCTTCCACCTTTATCCTGAAATGGTGAACATCGTATTTTAAAAAAGTTAGATTCTTTAATTTAAATCGACTACTCTATTGATAATTGCAAGAACTTGTACATGGCTGACTTTTCGTTCTCGTACCTCAGCTGGCGCATCATTGAGAAGATGACTAAAAATGAATTAGATTTGAGTGTGATGGATGCAGACTTTATGGAATAGATCTGCTACAACATACTGCCAGGTGGGGACACTGTGCTTCACAAGCTTTACAACAACGAAGATACCATCTACAAGCTGTTCAAGATGGCACAACCAGATGAAGAAAGACTGGATCAAATTAAAGTGCACATGCCCTTCCTCAAGAATTTCGAGCAGAAGAGTCCCATGCACATCTGCAAGGACAAGCAAAACCTTAAGAATAAAGTTAATATATCTGTATTGGTGTATTTGAATATCGATGTGATGCTGAAGTACTTGAGTGGCTATAAGCTTGACCACCACTCTTATTTAATACTTAACTTGAAATTTACTCAAGAGCTATCTTTGACTTGATCCCTTACTTTATAAATAGGCAGCTGCCTTCCCTCTCGGATTATTTAGAGTCAAGAGTCATGCAAACTCAAGCCCTTAAGACTATAACAAAGGGAAACTTGCCAGATGATTTGCCAGAAATTTCAACTCAGTAACTGTGGCTGGATCATATTGACCTCAAAAGAAGGATGAAGGATGACAACACTGGCGATGAAGATGTTGAGGTACCAGTGTTAATAGAGCTGATAGATATACCCAACATCTACCATTTAAAAGACAGACTTAGTGATGAGTTCTATGATCAGCTAGCTAGAACAGATCAGTATGAAGTCTTTGAAGATAAGACAATTAGAAAGATGATTGAGTTCAACTACCCACTCGTTAAAAAGTGGACTATCATCAAACTCTTCGTGCCTTTTATGGTCTTCCAAGGTTCACTCTTCCTCTACCTCAATTTCATATTTGAGGTCAAGAGTCCATTTGCTAGGATTTTGGATTACCCGATACAAATAATTCTCAGTTTGTTTTCAATCTATTTCCTTAGGAATGAACTCACTTAGTGTGTGGACGAGGGTTTTCACTATTTCTCCTCAGTTTGGAATTACATTGATATCATCACTCCAACTATCATAAGATCTCTCCTTTTTAAAGTAAATACTCTTTTTCATTTTGACATTGCTAATGATAAACGGATTCAACATTACTCTAGGAGGAAACATTGAGCGTATTTTGCAAGCAATTGGTGTGTTCTTCATGTGGTTCAAATTTCTGTACTTTTTCAGAATCTTCAAGTCCTTTGGCTACCTAACAAGACTCATTATACTTGTGATATATGACATGCGGCATTTCTTGTGCGTGCTTTTCATAACTATAGTGGCATTTTCAGATGCGTTCCTAACTCTCTCTAACGGAAATCAGGACGAAGAAGATAGATTTGTGTCTGGATTTTTCAATTCTATCATTTATACCTACCGCATAATCCTGGGAGACTTTGATGTGACAGCATTTGGAAGTGTTGGAACAGCTATGGTGTATGGACTCTTTATTTTGTGCACTGTCTTCAACACAATTGTGATGCTTAACTTGCTGATTGCCATTATTTCAGAAACCTTCACAATGGTCAAGGAGAATTCAGAGAACGCTTCCTATCAGGAGATGGCGAGTATGATCGGAGAAAATGCTTACCTAATCCCTAACCACATCAAGTAGACCTACGCTCTGGACAATGCGTATTTAATGATCGTTACGGAGCTAGATGGATAAGATGAAGTAAACTAGAATGAACTTGTTCATAAAATTGACAAGTTAAAGCAGAAAATTATAAAGGAAAACCTTCACATTGACAGACGCATATTAGATGTAAAGGAATAGATAGATCGCCAAGAGACTATGCTCTTCTAAATGATGCGCCTACAGGAGATCATGCTCAACAAACTAGATGACATCCACTAAGGCAAACCCATTGAAGATTATTCTATCATTATCTTAATAGCTTATTTTCGGCGAACTTCGAAGAAATTAAATAAAATAAAACAGGGACAAATAAAATTAAATCACAAACAAGGAAGATACCATTCTCAAAGAAGACTAAGAGCAATCATAGTTTGAAAGAACTTAACACAAGCAAGAAACTAAACTCGCAAATCAAAGCAATAATTTATAAATGAATTAGAGCAACAATCAAACCTAAAATGCTATTGCAATAGGAAACTTAGAACAAAATACATAAAAATAAAACTTGCAAGCACAATAGTTAGTATCCACAGCTGCTCCTATTGATAAAAAACAAACGGAAAACAAGAATTATTCAACTTACACCTTTGAAGGTTTAAGCACATAACTAGCCAGGAGATTCTAACTTAAGCACTCCAACTAATAATAAACAACAAATGCAGTAATAGCAACAAATAACTTAACACTATTAGCAGCACCAAGCCTCTAATTTGAAGCAAGTTCGATTTTAGTTACCATAACCATTTCATGATCTAATCCAAAAACGCATCTAGAAGCAAATGCCTTTACTGAAGCATTATCCAGATTTGCCTAATTGAAAAATATAGATTCAGATTTGGAGGATATAAAAATTAAATAAATCTAAAATAAATGAATAAACTCTTTCTAATAAATAATGTAGTAATTGAATAAAAATGTTTTTAAAGCTCTAATTTTTAATTTATAACTGTTTTAAATATTACTCAAGAAACTATAATTGGTAAAATAATTGTAAATTCTTAAAATTCTGAACTTCTGAATCTCAATTCGACTAGAACCAATATTGTAAAAGAGATTTATTTATATATTCTATTTGCCCTTTAAACTATAGGATTTGACTATAAGATTGAGGAATTCATAATTGAAACTTTTGAGGAGCTGGCGTATAAACTGAGTGACTAGGAGGACTTTATTATAGACTAACTGAACGAGCTAAGAGACCAGTTTACAGGAAGTTTCATGACTGTTTAAAACAAGAAGCTACGAGAATCTAACAAAGAGCTCTTTGAGGAAAATAAAGAACTTAAGTCAAAGTTATAAGCTAAGTTAGAGGCAGGTCTTCTGAAGTCATTCACTGAAAAGAAGGAGGAAGTTGTGCAGGAAGAGACTTTAAAAAAGCAAGATCTGGAGCGAGTTAGAAAAGAGCTTCAAGATGCCAATGAGGAGATATTTCAGAAGGAGAATGAACTCAGACAAGCAGAGTAAGAAACCATACTTAACAGGGAACTGGCAGAAGAGAGAAAAAAGCAACTTAGCTATGCTGAGGATGAACTCTCAAAGCTTAAGGAACTCATGACCAAGATGGTTGCAAAAGATAGGTTTGAAAATGTGAAGCGCAACAACATGGAGCTGGAGGTGAAATTCAAAGAGTCTCTAGAGGAGAAATTGAAGATGAAGATAGCAATAGAATAGTTTAAAGCTGAGAATGAAAGACTTAAAAAGTAAGAGAAAATAAACACCATAGAGGAGGATAAAAGAACCGAGCAGGTTCATAATGAAAGGGAGATTAGTGATTTGAAAGCCTAGGTCGAAAATTTAAGCAATGAGCTGAAATAGAGAGACTCAGATTTAAGGCATTAGGGAAGCATAAGAGAGAATAATTTGAGACAAAATCAGGAGTTAACAGAATAGCTACAAGACAAAATTAACTCATTCGAAAAAGACATTGAATCAATGAAGTAGAATGGAAATTAACTCTAGTAAGAGAACAAGTAGTTGAGATTGTAGCTTTAGAACTATGAAAAGGCTAATTTATAACGAGAAAAGGTGAATTAGGAAAATATTTAAGAAAGGCAGGAAAAGGATAGGCTGCTTTAAATTTAGGACTAAGAAATTAAGTAATTCATAGAAGAGGGTTAAAAGACAGCGATACTTATTCAAGAACTAGAGAATAGGCTTGAAGATTAGAGGATAAATCATGATAATTTAGTTAATCAATTAAACAGCCAAATTATTGTGATTCAATTTAAATTTATAAATTAACTTGCTTTTTTTTTGATTAAAAATTTACCTTCTATTTTAATTTAAAAAAAAAATTTTTATTCCCAAATTTTTATAATTTAAATTTTTTTAAAATTTTTTTTGGTCATTAAAATTTAATTTTATTTTAATTTTCAAATTTGAACAAGCAAATAAACAGAGAGCTCTCGCAAGCATATTAAAAGTCTCATAATCAAGAAGAAGAAATGAAATTAATAAAATCAAAGGAGAGTTTACTTATAAAGTCATCTCAAAAGAATTATTCGGAGCTTCGTGATAGAGATATAGACTTGTAAAATAATGTCTTAGAATTGTAAATAAGACCAACAGCAGCCTCAACTCAAAATAAAGTGTAAACACCTTAAAAGAAGAATATGCTAAGAGAATCTTAGAAGTCTTTAGGCCATTATGAAATAGATAACATTCAAAACGAAAGTAGATCTAGAATGGGAGTGCAAGCTATCTTCTTAGCAACCAATAGAAGAAAAGGAACCTAAACAATCTCAATTCAGTGGATAAAGCTATTTAGGTGATGTAAACTTCAGCCCACAAACCCAAAATCAACACAACAATACTCAGTTTTTCTAAGAGTCTTTCGCTCAGAGTGAGCTCAACCCTGCACCAAACTCTCGTTATCTTAGCAAGAGTCTAGGTTCCAGATAGCAATAAAATACTCAGACTCTTACTTTCTTGATGCAAGAATTGTAGCAACTAAAGGAGTAGATAAGTCAAAACTTAGACAGGGGAAAATTCATCAATTTAAACCAAACTCTTCTCAATTATCACAAACTAACTTGCATCGCTTTTTCGACTAGATCTACAAATTTAATGCTAGCAAGGACATTTAGAATTTCATCAAGAATGAGATCGCACACATGCAAGCACTAAGCAGTGTCACAAACGAATTAATAGTCTCAAGTGAAAATCAGCAAGCAATTGATTAGAAATTTCATCAATCCGAAAGTAAAGACTATGATTAAAATCCAGAAAGGGCATTGCTAGATGAGCAGAGTAGAATAATTATTTAAAGATAGGGAGAATAGATAGATCTTATTTCAGAAGAGAATAACATACTCAAAGAGCAGATTTTAATCCTGCAATAGAATCAGAGTTTTTATTCTTAGTCAGAAGCCTAGAGCAAGAATTAAATGCAGACGAAGATAGACTAGCTGAACTTTGAAAATTAAAAACTACTTTCTAAGTCAACAAATTTCGGAAAATTTAAGATAGCTTGCATAGCAAATGGAGTATATTTAAGAAGCCAAAGACAGACTAGAGCACGAAAATTACTCGCTCAAGCAATAATAAGAAACCCTTAGTAATCATTCTAGAATACAACAGAGCCATGTTATCAATAACCTTGGTAACTTGCAGCCAACATCCTTCAACTCTACTCTTGAAAGAGGATAAAATTATGGATTAGAAACTACTGTCAAGAAAAGTTAAAGTGCCACTCGAACGGCAGCAAGAAGGAAAGACCTATTTGGAAATACTATCACAGAGGTGCAGTCGAAGTAGGTCCTCAGCTTAAATGGATCAGAACTGGGAGAGATTCACTAGCAAGTTATGAGAATGAATGAATCTAGCACTTTCCAAAATCAGAGAAACTAATACACCATATAAGTTTGAGATAAAGAAATCTAAGTTAAAGAGTGGAATTCAATTGAGAATTCTAATGAGAGATAAGCATTAGGAAAGCCAGATTATATTATCTCAGGTGCAGGAGGCAGCGGAGGCTTCACTCTCTTGGAAAGTGATTATGGCAGAAACAAATCAAGCCAAATTTACAGGGGCGCCAATGAAGAGAAAATTAATTTTAGCCCGAGACAGGAGAGTAATTTAGGAAGTGCATTTGATGGAATGTACATTGGTTCAGCTTCCATAAGTTTTCTGATTATATATTTGAATCAAGTTAGAGAAATATGAATCAAGACTAGGAGAAAATTAATGACATGCTATAGCAATTTAAAAGAGAAAACTCTAAATGTACCCAAAGAATAACTGAGCTTTAATAAAAACTTCAAAACACTTCCTTTAAGTATTAATTAAATATGAAGAATTTCTCATTCTTTTTTTAAGTTCTTTGTGAGTAAGGACGCAATAAAGGAGTCTTCTGAAACTGGTGAAGGGCACGTAAAATATAATTAGAATGACTAGATGAGTTCTCCTACAGTTCAAAAGGGTGGCAACTCAGGTGATACTCACAAAAATAGCATTAAGGATTATCTATAGTATTATACGTTCAGCCCAGATTTTGCAAAAGGTTTTCAGTCTGCTTCTTTAAAGCCTGGAAGAACGAGGACAAAGCTCTTGTCATCTATGTTAAAACTTAGTACTGTAAGAGCTCCTTGTCGGCCGAGCATCGCTAGAAAAATATGATAAAAAGGTAATTTTACTTTATTGAATCCCACAATTATAGGTAACGGTCTCGATAAGCATGCCAATCATGGATGGATTTAAACCACTTCTCTAAAGTTCAGTAAAAAGACTAAAAACACTGGATTTCCTGTAAAATCCTAGCTTTCTAACCAGAAGTGTAGAATCGAGGCTGACCAGATAATATAATGGATCTGGGTATTCAAAGCCAGTAAACTAGAATGCACCTACAAGTCTAAGAGGGACATTCTTAAACACCACTCAATTCAAACTTAATTAATCTTCAGGCACCTCAAGCACAACAGCACAGAACAAGTCTCAATACAATCGGCCATAAACTACACTCACTAGCAATCATTAGAAAACTATCTAGCCAGCAACCCAAAGTTCAGTAAGCAACGCTACGGCTAGCCATTTCACACTAGCAGGAAGAAGTGCAAACCCAAATAACAGAGCAGCTAGCAGTGGAGGCTACTCTAATACCTTGATGCTAAAACGACCCTCAATCCAAAACAGTGCTTAAAAGAGTAGCTAAAAATACACAACATCCCTTATAAAGAAATGAAATTATTTATGTATTTTTAACCCTATTTAACTTTAATATCGACAATTTCAACAAAACATTTTATTAGTTTGAAGATGGCAATCAAAGCTTAGACAAGAGTACATCTTCATTTAAGTATCCAAACAGAGGCATGGGTACCTTCGGAGATAGCGTGCATAAGGATAATTAAAATAGGCAGTATGACTCTAACACAAGAATGAATGAGAGTATGTTTATGTCAATGAGACTCTCTCAGCCTGCTAATAGAAGTCATAGGAACTCTGCACAAGTTAGAAAAGGCCCCTTGTGAATCAGTCGCAATTTCAAAACAGTCTGTAAATGTGTTCACAGTTCTTTATTTAAGCAAATATTAGTTAATAATTCAAGTCCTATTTTACTTGAAGCCATAAAAATAAGGAAGAAAATTAAAGAAAAGATAAATTATCAATAAATTTATTTTTTTTAAAGGATTTAATGTCTTTAGCAGAGTTTTAGATAATTACAAAACTAGGTAAGTCCAGTTCACTTTGCTGCTTATAAGTTCTGATTATACTTTTAAGACACTTTTCTTCTATAAAGTAATGGTTGATAGCTTTATGTAGGCGATGGGTCTTATAGTTAAGTCTATAAGGTTGTGAGAGTCGAAGATGGGCAAGAATATGCTCTAAAAAAGGTCAAGATGATCCACAAATAATTATATTCATCATTTAAATTCAATAATGATAAACCTTTCAGACCGAGAAAAAGAAAACGCTCTCAATGAAGTTAGGATTCTTGCATCAATAAAGCATAAAAACGTAGCTGCTTACAAGCAAGCTTTCTTCGATGAACCATCTTCCTCTCTTTGGTAAGTATTTTAGCACAAAATTTTTGCAAATTTGCTAATCAACTTCATTTTGTAAAATTACTGACTCTTTTGTAAAGTATTGTGATGGAATATGCGGACAATGGAGATGTTTTTAGAAAATTTGTGAGTACCAACAGTAAGGAACGACCATGAAGGAGAAAATAATATGGAAAATATTCATTCAATCAGTCAGAGGCTTGAAGGCCCTTCATGATCTAAAAATCTTACATAGAGACATGAAGAGTGCTAACATCTTTTTATTAAATCTTAAATTAGATGAAATTGATAATTATGGAAAGACTATACAGCTAAATTGGGAGACTTAAATGTCTCAAAAGTAGCAAAGAAGGGACTACTTTACACTTAGACTGGAACGCCTTACTATGCAAGCCCCGAGGTATGGAAAGATTAGCCTTATGATGGCAAGAGCGATATCTGGTCACTTAGGTTGTGTTCTTTACGAAATGTGTGCACTTGTTCCTCCTTTCAGAGCTGATGATATGAATGGACTCTTCAAGAAAATTCTGATTTAACACCTTATATGAAATATTTATTTTATTCTGAAAGGCTAATATCCTCCTATTCCAAGTCATTATTCGATGGAGCTAAGATCAGTTATCAAATCCTTAGTGCAAGTAAACGCTGCCTCTCGTCCAACTTGCGAGTAAATTTTGGAGATGGGCATTGTCTCAAAGAGAGCTAAGAAGTACTTTACCGATGGACAGCCGATCAGAGATGTTGAGAGTGAAAGTGAATTGCTTAAGACAATAAAGTTTTCGAAGAATCTCTTCAAACTCAAATTGCCCCAAGCCACTTACGAGCAACTCTCATTTGCTACAATACCTATACATAGTAGCAAGCAGAGGCAGCTAGAGTAGAAGAGACATCAATTAAGTTCAAAGACCTAGATTGTTGATAAGTCTTCATTGCCGAGAATCACTCAGTCCACGAGGGGAGGAGGAGCAGCAAACAATAACAATAATAATAGCAACATCAATAACTCTACTCATAGTGGAGATGGTGATGATGAATACGAATAAGACTTCGAAATCGAGGAGCGAAGAAATGATTATAACTTTTCATATCGATATAGATTCATTTTGTATGCTAGTCTAGACGCCAAGCCAAAGTCTAGATCTTATTCTGGCCGCAAAGAAATAGAAGCTAGGAAGTATCACAGCTAGAAAAAGCACTCTCTATAAATTGACTTGTTAACCCTCTTTATATATTTCTCAACAGCAGTAGCAGCAGTTACAAGTTTAATAAGCATAGTTGCAGTAGTAAAGTGCAGATAACTAAGCATCACACGAGAGTCTCCCATTCAATTAATTGTATTATATGTTTAACAATTATTGATTATGCAATATATTGGTAAGCAGCAGATCAAAATAGAATTTGCAAAATCAAAATAGCTCCTCAGGACACCCATCAATCATGCAATCTAACTAGCAGCAAAGCGCTTTGGAGGATCACACTTAATCTTTACCCATTTTACCTCAAGTGCAAAGGAATATAGGCTCGCCCAAGAATGTGGAAAAAAGAGGACTGAGCTCTTCTCCAAGTCATCAAATCTTATAAACAGTAGACAGCTGAAATATAATCTAATGAAATAAACGTATTAAATTTTCCAAAATGTATATTTTATATATAAAAAGATAATTTCTAACTTTTTTTTATAGCTAGCAAAGCACTCAAATGACTCCTAATCAGTAGTAAATAACTAAGCCTAAGAAGCTAATGAATAAGCAATAGTTGGCAGAGCACAATTAAATATCTTCAACAATTTTAGAGCAGGAAGATGAATCGGAAGCTCTAGATAAGTTATCTAGATAAAATAATCAATAATATATGCAAACTCATAATAAATTGACTTTTAATTGTATAGAAGCGACAATAAAAGGGTTCTTAAAATTAATAGAGTTGTAAACAACGGATCAAGCATAGCGGCATCAGATATGCTTTCTAAAGATCAACTTGATAGAGTAAAAATAAGAGAGAACGCATCAAGTATGATGGATCCAGTAGTACAAAGATCAAGAGATGACCGAAAAGGCCTTCACATGCCATCTTAAAAGTTAGAGGAGCTTCCCCGAGTAGATCAGCTCTCGTAATCTCCCTCTCATATGAGTCTTGGATCTCCTGAGGGATCCCCGCTCATTCACGCTCACAATTAACAAACAAAGAGCTACAATCCTCATCAGGGAACTAAGGCCTCTATTATCCTAAAGTAGGCTAATCCATCGAAACAATCCTTGCAAATGGTTGACAAAAACAATAACAATCCCTCACCTAATTTCAAAAGAATCGTCAATATATACTCTATGAATAGCTAAAAGAAGAAAAAGTATATGCTAAACTATAATAACAGTTTGGGCAGCTATGGAGCAGCAAGCGTTGGAGGGAACTCTTCAGGCATAGCAATCAACAGCCCCTAATGCATCTTCTCTCTAAGGCCAAAATATTGGCCAAGTTGGGGTAGGCCATAGCGGTGGATAGCATTCCATAGTCACTAATGCCCAGCACATATACAAAGGCGAAGATATAAAAAAAAAAGCTTTAGTAGTTACGAGAGGGTATGGGTTATTATGAGTCTAAGTCACTCAATCATTCCTCAATTGGGGGTCCAATCATTCATAATAACAGAGAGATTAAATAATGCAATGGAATTTATTTTAGAGATGAGTCAAGACTAGGTGTCGTAGCATAGCTAGAACCATAATAACTCAGTCTTTTACCAGAACTTAAGAGTATTACCCTATTATATTTCTATATTACACCACATATCTAAAACGTAAAGAATAGTTATCATATCATGAATAATGGAAGCAGCAGCTATTCAAACAACAGCAGTCAATTAGGATAAAAATAGTTTCATAACATTCATAAAATATTTTGAGTGTAGCAAAGCTGATAAATAGAAAGAAAAGCTACGAGAGACTTTTGAGAGCAGGAGTGGACCACTCAAATATTAATCTCTATAAGCACCCAAATGGCAAAATAGAAATAAACGGCAACATCAGATCAGGAGGGATCCACTAATACACTATCAAACAGAGACCTAATCAAATATTAATCACTCTAAGTAATTATAATTTATCTTATATACAAAATATCTTTGCAATAACTATTTATACTATACTTAAGGAAATTTAATGTATAGCAGTATTATAACAACCTAAGCAACATCAGCGGGAGCAGCAGTTTACCCCATCATTATTAAATGAATCCAAATAGTTCTTCCATGCTCTCCAACGATTTGGACGTAAAAGGCCGATCAGTTATCAACTAAAAACATTTAGCCAATTCAAATATAAATGGAAGCGGAAATTACCTTTCAACCAATTTATGATAAGACTATAGAACACCTAATTTTCGTAATTAAAAATGATAGTGAAATATAAAAAGTTATAGTTAAGTCATTAAGCTATAAGATAATTTATAACTATTTTAAAAGCTAAGAAATTTAAAGAGATTAAATCTATAAAGCAGGTTTATTTTATTTGAAGGAATAAAGTATTTTGGATTTTATAACCAAAGTATTTGTTTAACTTATTTCCTTCACTTCTACTAAAGTTTTTATCATTGAATTAAAGAGATTAATACATGCTAATTCGTCAAGGTATATATATGAACTGTCTGAATAATCTAATTATTTAGCAGCTAAAGTATAATGCACTAAACAGCCAAAAATGAGGCTGGATTAAACAGACCGATGCTTTTAGAACTCTCACCTTAGTTTCAAATCGTTAACGGGGCTTACTGCTGCTTGATAGTCGGACATATTGGGTATATGCGGGGGAACTGAAAACTGAGGGAAGTACGGATTCATCCCTTAATAGAAAAATATATGAACAATTTTAAATTGTAGAAAGGCTGAAGGGATATGCCAGCAGATTAAGTCTGCTGGTCTTTTTAGGCGGAATTTGAAAAAATTGACATTTAAGAAGTCTCATCAACACCTGCAGGCTCAAAAGAAATTTCCTTTGTAGAGAATGATGTAGGACACAGAAGAGTGTACTCAACCTTAGCCTTTAGGAAGATATCTTTGTACTTGGTGATCGTCTTTTACATGTTCGTTTCCCATTTATAAATTACACTGCCTGACACTTGCTAAGGCAATTTAGAACAGTCGAAATTGAACAGCTAACTGTTCAAAGTATGTTCTGACTATTCTTAATTTAACTTTTCTCCAAAAAGAAGGAGCATCTACTACTTGATTTACCTCATATCTCCTTTAAAGTCTTTAAGTCTGAGCAAGCAAGCAATTACCATTTCTTTCATGCTGGGATTTCTTCCATAAGCAAAGTCAGAGTAATCATCTTAGTCTGATTGGACATTTAAGGCTATCTCTTAAGGTATCTTGTGGAAATACTTACAAAGAGTTTGCTCTAGAGTGTTCCTTAAAGTGCTGTTCTTGATTACATCAAGCTTGTAAATCTTCTAAATTTTCTTGATTATTTCATTGCCAGTGCCTTTCTATTGATGCATTTGCTTGAGAGCTCTTACTATCATAACTTTCTTTTAGTCTTTTCCTGAGGGCGGCTCTGACTCGTCGTAAGATATAGGATTTCCATCCTTGTCATAAATTGTATCTTGAATCTATAACCTTAGCGGCAGTTTTATTCTCTTTGAATCTTTCTGAGTTTTTGTTAAATTTTAGAGGGAGAGACTTCAAATTTTTAATCAAAAATAGGAAATGTAAGTTAATATGATATTTCTGTGCTAATTCTGATATATCTGCATCATTTAGATCGCTAATTAGTTTTCCCTTAGCTCTCACAAGCCCAGATAACTGCCTTGAGTCCTCAGAAGTCCAGTTGCAGAAACCCTTAGAATTTTTAGTTTAGGAACTTAGGGAGTGAGCTCCAAATACATTGCCTCCTCTAGCAATAGTTTTATCTGTTATTATTGAGCTCTGGTTCAAAAGATTATTTAAAATGTGATGAATTATAAATTAGTTGCTGGATGAAACATCATTAGTAGTTGAGGGAAGTGGAGGAATCAGTTCTTGATATTAGAAAAGATTCAGGTCAGGAGGTACTGCCGCTTTTTAGATAATAGAAAAAATAAATGTATAGATAGGGAAGAAAGTTTATGCTTCATGTTCAAAATGAGAAGAGCTTCTGTTTATCCAATTTAAGGAATGATGAGTTGAAGACTTCTCATTTTTATTCATCTAAAAAATGCTTCTAATAAAGTTCAAGCCGAATCTAACAAGTACTCTCGCTGGCTCTTCACATCTTATTTCAGATAAAGCTTCTTAATAAGCAGAATTGAGAGAATCCTGAATTTTATCTCTTTTCAAAATTTTCATTACACTCCCAAAATCTAACTATCCATTCATCTCTGCAATTTCTTCATTAAAAGTCTTTAGAAGATCAGAATTGCTTATTTAAATGAAGAAAATGTAATTATTTGCTGACTACTGATCTCTGGCTTAAGTATTTTTAGGATTAGTAATTATTGCTTTGTCTATCTTTGCTTGAGTTGCTGACTCCTGAGTTTACTCGTTGCCTTTTCTTGATCTTGCTTTATTCAATGTTCCTCTATATCATTCTTTGCTTTTCATTCTGATCTTCGAACATTAAATTTTATCTATTTAAAAATTAAACAGTTTTTCAAGTTAGAATGAATATGTGTGATCCTTCGTTTTCGTTGCAATTAAATTATGCGAAACCTTTTAGCAATGTGTCCTCAGGTGAAAATTAGGTTTTTTAGTTTATGCCTGTAGAAATTTAGTTACCATTTTAGGACTCTTTTTATTTCAAACTCTCTTATGCTTGAAATTGAGATTGCATATCGTAATTTTTATGGAAGGCTTGTTAATTAGCATATCTTGCGGGAGAGTGAAAGTTATCCGAAGTGAAGAGTTTATCAATATTTAGCGGACGATCATCATAAATAAGCTTTTCAACTTCCAATTTATCCTGGTAAGTTTTTTAGTAAGTGCCCTAACCATAGATAGTAGCGAAGCAATCTATTGCCGCCAAGTTTCCTACAAATTGGGTCAATTATCATTCGATTAAAGTTTAAAAAGTTGGGGGGGGCCCCTCCTCGACAGTAAAATTTTATAATGAATAAAGGTCAGAAAAAAATATGTTATGGATAATTTTCGCTCCTAAGTCTGATTCTTCCAGTTATAGAGGCCTGTTCGAACATCTAAGGCTTCAAATTTTAATCCTAATTCAGTAAGTTAGTGGTCAGATGAACCTAAATAAAATCTATATTTTAAGCTAATTTTTTGCTATTGTCAAATAAATTTAAAGTGCAATTTTGAAATTGTGCAACATTTTTATATAACCAGAATTTAATTCAAGATTAAGGAGCTAATGATTCAAGTTTTTAGCTATACATCTTTGGTCTTATAGCTGAACCATGTTATTTATTCAAAAACTGTTGCACAATTTCAAAATTGAATTTTAAATTTATTTGACAATAGCAAAAAATTAGCTTAAAATATAGATTTTATTTAGGTACATCTGACCACTAACTTACTGAATTAGGATTAAAATTTGAAGCCTTATATGTTCGAACAGGCCTCTATAACTGGAAGAATCAGACTTAGGAGCGAAAATTATCCTATAAACATATTTTTTTCTGACCTTTATTCATTATAAAATTTAACTGTCGAGAAGGGGCCCCCCAAAAAGTTAGAGCACTTACCAAACTTTTTGTTAAAAATGTCAGGATTAAAGTAGGGCTTGAATGGTCGATCATACTCGTCCCTCTCTCCCTCCTCAGTCATCAGATGACCCATGAAATCGGTTTAAGCCTTTTGGTGAAGCTAATTGATGTTTTTATTGCTTTATTCTGCTACATTTCTTGTCAGAGATTATAAGGGTGAGGTATTGCTCGGAAGAGAGAACTTCTCTGTGGGATGACTCTGTTGTTAAAAACTTGTTTAGTTTCTGAGCTTTTCAATCCTCAGCCACTCCTTAAATTTTAAATCTTCTTCATCCTCCATATACTAATCAACTCTATTAAATTTAAATCTTAATTATTATATAAAAACTTTTTTGAAGATTAGGAGATCAATCTGAGGAAACATATAAAAGGTGGTGAAGATGATGTTTATTTATAAAACTTAATTATTCCTTATATTAATCAATCAACTTGATTTGCAACTTAAAATTAATAATTTGGATCATTGTTATAATAGATTATTAAATGCTTATCCAAGATTAAACTCATTTATTTTACAATTTTTTTTTCTTCCAATATTAACATTATGGTATAACTATTTGGCATTCATCTTGACATATATTTCTGAATTTATATACATTTATATGTAATAAATAAATATGCTCAACTATTTTCCTTCTATCTATTCTTTAATTTATAAGTTTCATCAACTCCATTCTAAATAAATTAAATGAACTTATTTCTTATAAATAATTAAAAAACCATATTTATAGATGCAATTATCACTTATACTAAGATTATTATTTATATTATAAAATCAAATTTATATCACCAACAGAATAATAGGATATAAAAAGTGTATAAAATTTAATTATAACAAATATGAAAAGTCCTTTTATAAAATTTAGTAATAATTTTATTTATACCTTCAACCAAATAAAAGAAGGAAAATCCTTCGAAGGTTTGGTAATGATTTTCATATACTTTTAATTATAAAATTTTTAAAGAAAGCTAGGACATTTTGAAATAAAAGTTTCCTGAGTAATAAATAAAATAAATAGATAATCTAATACTACCGAGAAAAATATGATAACCTTTAAAATACAGGACTGCTATATTTAGAAAGCAGACCATTCCTAATAATTAATTTTGAGAGCAATCTGATTTGAAAAACTTGTTTTTAATAAAGAGCAAAGAAGATATAAAGAGAGCACATTGGTCCAGAATTACTTTAAATTAGAACCTTCTTACATTTGCGGTAGTCTAAAATATAATAAATTGATGTTTTAACTATATTGTTATGATTTTTATTGATTTGCTTTGAAAGGTAGTTTGAATATCGATTTATTAGAAAAAGTAAAAATCAATAATTACAATTGTCCATAGATAAAAAGTAATGATAAATACACATCTGAGTTTTTCAATTCTTCCTCTCTTTTTTATATACAAATTAACTAATTGATTAGAAATTATAGATATGCCAAATCTCAAAAAATTCTAATGGATTAAACGAATTAATAAAATTTAGTTCAAGAGACAAATTATTTATCTCAAAATTCTTATAAAAGGAATTTTCTTCTTAAATGCAATTTTAGCAAGATTAATGTTCAATAATGAATAATTTTCTCTCAAAAAGTTTAATGATTCTTTCTTATAGAAAAAAACATCATAAATACTATAAAAATCAGTTTTAATTGTAAAACTCAATAAATAAATTTTAAAGTTAGTGACATCTTTAAAGAATATTATAGAAAATTAATTGTCTTTTAAAATTTTCATATTACAAATCTTTATTATTTTATGTCCCTCTAGATATTTTTGCGAAATTTTACCTGATAAGCTAAACTATCTAAATCATTTTTTTATGCATAATGGAATATGTATGCATTTTTTTATTTTGAACTTAAATGATATCTGCATATATATAATTTGTAATAAAAACAGAAGTGAATATGAGAATTTAATAATTTTGTCTCTGGTAAATGTCTTCAAATTATTAATTTATCTTATAAGTAGTAGTTATCTTCTCGTTTATTTTCAATACTACTCACTTTTGCCAAAAGCTTACAAGAAGCAATAATCCTTAGTTCAAAAGAAAACTAAACTTAAACAAAGATAACGGGAGTACTTTCATAATAGTTTCCAAGCTAGATAAGCATTTATACAAACAACAAATTAGAAAAATCATCAACTCAAAATTTAAAGTTAGGCAAAAAAATAATTTTTATTATCTTAATTTAAAGTTATGATAGGATTTAAATGTAATTTATTTATTTCAAGAAAAAGATTATACATTTTACATTTGAAGTATGAATTTGATAAATATCTCATTGATTTTAGAATTTTTTATATTTAAAAAAAACTAGCAAAACAACTTCATAATTAATAACAGAACTTTAATGTGATTTTACCAATAATAAAGATGAACTAAGGAGGAAATAGAGCTCAGAGTATGAAAAAGCCAGAAAGCAAATAGAACAGTAAAACAAGGATTTAAATGATATAGCAATAAAATATGCAAGGATCCTAATAATTCATTTAGTATTAACCTTCTAATATGGCATCTCATAATCAAGGGTAATAGATTGCAATTTAGAACGTTAAAATAGCTTCGGGAAGAAGAGGAGAAAGCCAGCATTAGCCTCCACAGCTCAGCTGCATCTGGCAATCTTCTTCACCAAAATTTGAATAGTCCCTCCAATTTAGTCCAGCATTAACAGTAATAGATTCATCATCCTTAGAATGCCTAAGGGCCCGAAGGTCGGCTATGGATTTTTCTATCAGCAGCAGCCTTAATAAGTGCAAGGTCAACTTTCCCTCAGGCAGTTAAACAACAACGGAGGGACTTAATCGCTTATTACTCAGGTCAATAAGAATTAAACTATGCATGCTGATCTTACCAACTAAGAAAAAGCAGCACTTGTTCATCAGCAGTAATAATAGCAGTATTATTCAATATGGAAATAAATTTAAAAGATTTTAAAGGTAGTATTAGAAGTTTGGAAAGGAACCCCTTCCTCCTCATTTAGCAGCATGCGGCCCTTAAAAGTCTTGGGCTCAGGGAAAGAAAACTCTAGTGCTCGACTTAGATGAGACTCTTGTTCATAGCAGTTTCAAGCCACCTCCTAAGCCTGACATTATTTTGCCAGTGGAGATTGAAGGCAATATATGCAACGTATTTGTACTAATCAGACCAGGCACGGAATTCTTCTTACAAAGGCTCTCTAAGTGCTATGAGCTATTAAAATAAAATAAGTTCCATTTCATAAATATGATAATTTCTTTTTACGGATAGTAATTTACACTGCAAGTCTGAGCAAGTATGCTGACCCCCTCATTGATATTTTGGACACTAAGCCTCAAAAAGTGATAGATTATAGACTCTTTAGAGAGCACTGCACTTTCTTTCAAGGTGTATTTATTAAAGATATGACTCTTCCAGGCAGGCCTATGCAAGACTCTATCATTCAATTGCATAAGCTGAAATGAAATATTATCTTTAATTTGTGCTGATTATCGATAACTCACCTACAAGTTACGCTTTTCATTAAGAAAATGCGTTACCCATTCTTTCGTGGTACGATGACCCAAAAGACAGATGTTTATTTGAACTCATCCCCCTCCTTGAGTCTTTGGCCGAGGTAGATGATGTTAGGAAGTATATTCCTAAATTTGTGACAGCAGACCATAAAGTTGATTTCTAAAAGGCTTCCAATAATATAATTAATATTTTTTGTTTTAAACATATTTTTCCTACATTTTATCGAATGCTGTCACTAAATCATAACTAAAGAAGCAGCATTCTCCATCTGACAAAGCTAATGCCAAAGCAGCTAGGAAAAAAAGAAATGATAATCTGGGAGGTGTAGGGGAAGAGGATATTTAACCCAATCAACAACCAGTAGTAGCGGACATTTCAGATGTTGATAAATTAGAAGATGAGGATACCGATGCTCCTCAGCCATTTGCTGAAGAGGTTTTAGATTTTTAAAGTTTGAGGTTAAATAACCCAGTGGAAGAAGATCTATAACTCAAGGACAGTAACGAAGACGATCTTCGAAGATGCGAGTAAACTCAGTCGGGTAAAGTTAGAATGTTACCTAAATCCCTGACTTACTAGCTGGAGGTGAAGCTGCGAGGGGAAGAGCAGCGGATGACACAGACCAAGCTACTGGAAAATCATCAAAGCCAAAAACAAATGCTTGGACAGCTGAAGAGGGCACCGACCAGAAGGGGAATGCAGAAGATTATAAAATAACCTAATTTTTTAATAGACTAGTCTTAAAGAAACTTTAGCAAGTAAAGGTATGACTCTTAGACACAGTAAATGAAAGCAACAAATACCTAAAGCAACCTTAACAGAGATGTAATTTTACAGTAAATTAGAATCGATAGTCAGTAGCAGCAACCTAGGCCAGCCACCAGAGAAAATTAGAGAATTCAACTCTAAGCAATTAGTTAGTTAGAGGAGGGAGGCTAAGCAAATGCACAGTAGATTAAGTCTGCTATTACAGCGAATTCCTAGAATAAGAAATATATCGTAATATAACTTTCATATATAATTAATGAGATAAGCATAGGAAGCTCAATAATCAGTATTTCTCAAGATAATCACAACTTTAGTAGCTCCTTCAGACTGATCAACAGTAATACAAAAAATCCTTCAATACACCTTCAAATAACCAATTCAATGCAGCAATGACTGATGGCTCAATCAAGTTAGTTTAGCCCTCTTCCAAAACTCCTAATAACAAGCATGCTCATAATGTGAATTTACAGCGAGGAATGATCTCTGAGATGAATAGTGGTCTGACATAGCAAACCAGTTATTCCCTTTAGCGATAGCCTTAAAATAACGGTCTGATAGGAGGAATAAGCTCAGGTCCAAACATAGTAAATGTGTAAGGAATGTTTAGTACTCCAAAGCATGGTCTTTTATAAAACTAGCAGCTTTAAGCTCAAGCACAGCAAATGCAGTAGCAAAGTTCTTAGCCTTCTTCAACTACAAATGCAGGCAATTCAATGTTCAAGTTCTTCCCTTAACAAGTATAATGGCGGGCACAATCATCAACCCTCAAGCTATTAAGGATCTAATAATAATTCTCAAGCTAACTCTGAAGTTACTACTTTCATTCACACTAATATTTAAATAAGAATCTACTTTTAGAGGGCCTCAAAATCAATAAATGAGAGAGTACAGCAACAAGAATCTAGTGAGAACAACTTTTAAATAGAAGGCTTACATTTTTACTAAACTCTTTAGATGTAGTTGAATGAGCTGAAGAGCACAGGAGGACTGGCCCAATCGATAAATAAGTAAAGAAGAATGAGGAGAAACAACGATGGTTAGTTAAACGTAACTCAGCCAGTTATATAGAATATAAGCTCCTCAGATATTGAAATAAACGATATCACCCCTAAGAATATTAAAACTGCAAGTAGAGTTCTAATAGTTTAATTTTCTTATTCTAAAATTATTAGCTATATTATGATAAGTTCAATAGAATAGATATACAGGGTCTTTGATTAACAAAAGAAGGTAGAATTCAAGACAGAAGCTGGTACTAGGAAATGGAAGTATGGGTGGAAATGGTTTGAACAGCAGCTACCAACGCTTGGCTGGAGCAAACATCCATCTGGATAACAGTAACTTCATTCAGAACAGTAACATAGTAATTAACAATATCTAAGCACCGGTCGCTTTCGGAGCCAATAATCAGCTTATCTAAATTACAAACAACTTTTAAATTATCTTGGGAAATTCTCATAGACCCACATCTGGTAAGCGACAGAATGGATTGATTCTAAATAACTTCAGTACTCCAAAATCTAATAGCTAAAATACAACAGCTGCAACTCACCAAATACTTAATGTCTCAAAGCAGTATGGAAATGGCATAGGCATGACGGATTTAAGTCCTTACACCACTCCTCTAAACAAAAATTTAATAAACCCAGGTGCAGGTCTAGGAGCAGCATTAGGCCATGGACAAAACAGCAACAGCCTAGGAGGAGTCAATATAGTTGGAGGAACGCAATAGGAGTACGCTTAAAAGCGTATTCTAAGGAATATAAATAGAAAGGCAAATGGATTCTCTCACTCTTGAGTAATCTTCAAAATTAATTATACAGTTATAGATTCCTCTCTCCCTTAAGGAAGGGACAATTATTTAAACTAAAAATCTATAAGTTTTATTAAATCGTATTAACTTAGCTTTTAATGTTCTATTGTAATAAAATATTATCATGACAATCATCTCATCTTTAAATTAAAGATAGTTATAATTATTTATCTTGTTAGAAATGATTGAAGCATCTAAGTTGTGACTTCCTTCGTTGGCATTGACCATTGGTAGACTGTTTCTGAGACTGTTGAATTCTTAAGCAGCAGCCCCTATAGAGTTGTTTGTTCCATTCATGTTTATAAGATTTGAGTGAGACGAACCTTGAATTACGGGTAGTCTACTGCCCTCTTCCTCCAAGCCAATTGGGTAAGAGTAAGGGTTATGTTGGCTATAGCTTCCAAGTCCACTGTTATTATTCCCTCCAAAGTTCTACTGAGCTAACTATGTGTTCCTCATTGTTAAGTTTCTGTCTCTTTACTGTTGGAAGTTACTACCCCCACTTTAGTTGAAGTTCATCAAACTCTGTGAAGCGTTCACTCCTTATCCACCTCCACCAGCAGCGTTTGTGGCTCTGTGAGGAAACAGGGCCTCATAAATCTTGAGCAGCGTTTTCTCATTGTTCACAAACAGATCTAGTAAGTTGCAGCGGTCTCTAACAGTAAAGTCAGTGATTTTTATTCTATTCTTCGCCAGGGATGCCAATCTCAATAAACTCTCTTCAAACTCCCTTGCCTCTTCACTGTTCTTTTCAATCTACATCCAATAATTATGACATGAAAGATGGTTGATAGATCTGCTGGAACTTCTTCTTGTTGTAGATTTCATTCTTGAGTCTTCGCTTCATGATATCCTTCCTGACTTCCTCAATACAGTCTACGAAAAGACTCTCCAATTCATTCTTCTCGGTAGTGCCGTTGACTCTCTCTGCCTAATGCTTTCTCAACTTGTTTTTCTCTCGTTCTATGTTTATCTTCAACTCCTTAATAGTGTCAGTGTAGTTTGTCTCCAGAGCTTGCACATACTTAGCTATCTCCTCCTTAATATCATCTTTAGTCATCTTAGACTTGAATAGCAAGTCAAGAACTTTGAGAACTTCAAATTCTCAGTTTAAATATTTTTAAAGAAATAAGTTTGGATGTGGCGGTATTTGCTTACTGGGCTGCGAGTCATTATTCTCTTTTAAGGCTACTTCATCATGAGAAGCCTAGGGTCTGCACTCAGCTTAGAGCCTCCAGCCTCAAGTAGACTTGTGGGTGCTGTAGTTCCATCAACCAACTAACTTCGCTCATTGTTAAGAACTTTTCCTTTCAAGGCGATACTTTCGTTTGCCTGAAAATACTACTGCAAGTCAGGGAAATTCTCTGCCTGCTGATTCTAATTCTCAGTCAAGAACACCTTAACTCCTCCTTCTCCACCTAAGATTGACATATCTTGTAACTCATAATGAAAATATTAGACTTAGAATACTCCCCATCTTGACCAAGAGCACTGGCTCCAGCATCCCTCTTTTCAAGTTCATTCTGTAATCTTCCTATAGCAAGCTTTAGTAGCTTGTTTTATCTCTTTGCCTCCATGATTTAGTTCTATAAGAAATCCTTCTCCTGTTCATAGCCGAGTGCTTTAGTCTTCCAATACTTGACCTTATCGTTGAGAGCCTCTTTCTCTTTCTCTTGCTTGATCTAGTCTTCTCTAATAGCGTGTATGGTTCTCTCTAAATTGTTGATCTTCTCATCCTTAGAGTGTTGTTAGAGTTCTTTTCGTTGAGTTTATCAATTAATTCACGTAGTTCTTTCTCCTTGCGCTTGACATAGATGTTGTATCCTTTTAAGTAGTCATACTCCTGCTTCAGCAGCACTCGATTAAGTTTTTTATCAAGGTCAGTGATTATATCCTCTAGTTGATTCTTCGTCTTTTCAACTTCATTCCAGTGCTCGCCCTTTTCTCCAAGTCCACTGGAGATGTCTTGCACATTAAGCTTTGCACTATTATTTAGGTGCTGAGATGTGTTGAGGTTATTCCCTGTGGCTATCTGCGAGAGGGCAGCACTTGTTCTATTTTAAGATGAACTAGTCTGGCCAAAGTTTTACTGCTATTGGGATAAGGCTGCGTTATGCTGCTGCTAATTGGAACTGCCCAGATTTATACTCATTTTTTTCAGGCAAGAATTAAACTGCTCTACTACTATAATTTATTTCTTATAACTCTCCTTTTGTCTAAATTAAGATCTAAAGTTTCTCTCTTTCATAATGATTGAGCAGAATAAGGAGAATGCATTTAATAACTTAGACTTTATAATTTATGTAATCTTATTTTAAATAATTGTATGCGCATCATTTAGTTTATTGTTTAGCCCAATTTGCTTTGCTGGGTGCTCTTTACTTATATGTTTTAACTCTATGTCTATTGAATTAAGAGGGTCTCTCGAACTCCCCATCTACGTTTTTGAGATTGATGGCTAAGTTCTTTGTTGGTTTGATAGCAGGACTTACAAAAGCAGGTCTCTGACTAGTAATTGTTACTCCCTTTTCAAATTCCAGTACTGGCATGTCTTGCGGATTGAAAGCGTTGCTACTGAATTGAATTCCTTGCACCTTGCTCTCTATGGCTTTGAGGATTCTAGACTTTTAAAAATACTACTCTAGTTTGAGGAGCCCCGTATCTGAGACCCTTACCTTCCGCCTGGTGTACAATTTTAAAATCTTATTAGTCAACGCAAATTTAAATCTATCTTAAAAAGGATTAATTGAGCAAAGTATTCTTCCTAGTAAATGTTGTGAATTTCCTCATCTTTAATAGTCTCAGTTATGTTCGTCAATTTCAGAGAATTGTAACTTCGATCTAATTAAAAAAGCTAAATGCATATTAAGGTTTTTAAATCAGAAAATTAAATTTGTATAGTAGATAATTTATGCTTTAATTATTCGAGAGAACTTATCTAAGTAGTAGAGCTTGAGGCTGTTTACAAAAGATACGATCCAAAAGATAAAGTATGCACAATTCAAAGCCACAATCCCATACACGAAGAAATACACTACTCCCTCGGACTTCATTGCAATACCAAAGTCGGCATTTGCTGCATCAGACTTCTACCAATTCTCATCCACATTAATTTCCAAGAATAGAGCCAAATAAGCTGTCAATAACTAAGTAGTCAGCGACATGTTTTCCAACCAATAGAATTCTAGCATATATAATAATTTTTATTGCATAAATTAATTCTCTGCGGGAGAAGGGCTGCATCTCGTTATTAACTATGAAAAATCTAAAAAAGCATTAACTATGATAAAATGAGGATATTACGAGAAATAAACTGTGATGAGAATGAATGTTTGAACTACTGTGCCTAAGCTGTAAGAGCTAGCAATAGCAATCAAGAGTAAAATCTTTCTTGCATAGATTACTATCTCCCAAAAGTATTTCTTCTTGTTAAAGCCACCTAGTAGATAGCCAAGCTTAGCCTTCACTGAAGCACTTTGTAAGTTGTCTTTATTGTGGAATAAAATAGACCAAAATATAACTGGAGTAGCAATGCCCCAAATTAGAAGACTTGGGAGTGCGAATCTACGAAATATTGTCTGGAAAAAATAATTTTTTATAAATACAAAAGTTTTTTAATTTTAAGAAAATTGATTACCTCTTTCATCATACTTATATGAAGATAAACTATAAGACTTATTTAATAGGTTAGATAATTTTAATCAAAGAAATTAAGGTGAGATTAGATTTAGATTTAATTTCGAAACTCCTTAAAACTGTATAATACGAAATCATGCTCTTCGCTATTTTTGAATAACTCCATATTTAATATTACACTATTAAATAAGGGAATTTTAATGAATCCAGATCATTTTAAACCCTTTAGTATCCATCAATGGTTTTGTAAACTACAAGGTTGAAAATTCTATAAACTGCTGACGGGAACACAACATGAAATCTCTTATATTAATATAAAATTTTCACTATTTTAAATCCACAGATAATTCCGTTTATTAGTATAGAAACTGGTTGACGTTTGCAACACATCAAAAGCAGCAGATAAATAATAATGCTGAGGGCTGCTGCAGCAAGTGGAAGGAAACTAGAGTAGACAAGTTTAAATGTTGACATCCTAGTAACTCCCTCTATGAAGTAAGTTTAAATTCTCTCCTTATCAATGAAACAGTCAATCTCCAGGAAAAGAGAGGCAACCATATTGGACTTGGATATTTCTTCTTTTATGGCAGTCAGAAGGGGGTAATTAGAAAAGTCAAGTGACCATGTAACAAACAAAAGCTGAATGTGATTCAACAGAAATTTGAGATATATGCCTCCTTAGAACAATCTATTTTTGAAGCCAAGATGCTAAAAATAGACAATCAAGTATATCACTAGTATCCATCCGATTATTGACACTGCTAAAATTAACTTTTTATTCTCGTACTAAGAGCATTTCAAGCATTAGTTATAACTGGATTTGTAGTAATCTTTGATTAGCAAAATATTAATTCAGTTTAATTTAAATCTTTAGAACAGTCTGCGCAAAGTATTCCTTAATATCCTGCGGCGCAATTCCCGAGTGGATCATCAGTTACTTAATTAAAACCTAGACAGGAGTCATCTCTAAGACATCGATAAAATTAAGAGGTGGTGTTTCTGCTTCTCCAATAGCCAGGCTTTGGACCAATAAAATTCAGACCCAAACAGTTTCCCTATTCTGGGCATTATAAACAGGATTAAGGTTCGGTCATTATAGTCAAAGAATAGGATCTAGCCTCACAATCTATACACTTCCCCGCAGGAGTAAGTCTTTAACCTAGATAGCAAGGATTCACTGAAATGATAATTTGCGTAAGATATTTAAATTACTGAAATAATTTGTTCAGTTTAATTATGATAATCTTTTCATCAAGATCTGTTGTATTTAGTTTTGCCATTATTTTTTAGCTGCTTTCCTTGCTCAAGTCGATAGATTCTACACTAACTTTGATACTCACGTAATATACAGAGTCTATTAAATTATTTAAATAAAAATAATATTTTAAATGTAAATGAGAAAACTCCTTATTCAAAATTAAAATTAGGAGTTTGACTGTGTGAGTAATTGGGAGTTCCATAAAAAGAGAAATTTTCAAAAGTGAAAATGAAAAAAATTAATTGGTTTATGAATTTAAAAGAATAAAAATGCCCATTTATGCTTAAAAGCTATTGAGGCCTTCGACTACAGGAGCATATTTATTTGCGTTTGGAGCAGAGTTGTAATTAGCATCAACTAATAAAAGAGCTATAGAGCTATTATCTGACACTAATATTTGGCCGTAAATGTCTATTAATGCCATTTTAAAAGTGTGGAACTTTGATCCACTTCTAAAATTATCAACATATATACCAATTTCTTCTAATCCTGTTATAAATCATTCGTTATTTAATATCGGGAAATTTTGAGTTTTGATTTAGGAAAGATTCTAATATAAATAATAAATTTATGGCTTTACCTTAATTTAGATTTTAAATGATTTTCTTAGCTCGTCTAATAACTTGCTAAGAAGATCAATTTAAATAATTATTTTTCCAAAGTTGATGAAATGAAAATTAGTCTTGAAATAAATGTGTGAATTTTTTTTTAAACAATGCTCCATAGAATTTTAAAGTTTGTTAAATTTTTTTACCTAAAATTTTATTTGAATTTTGTAATTTTTAATAGCATAAGAATTTAAATTTTCCCTAAAAATAATTTTTGTAAAAGGAAAATTTTGCTCTGTTGTTGTGTTGTAGATTCATTATAAAATGTGATGGCTTAAGGATAAGAGGCGATGTGGTTGCCATATAAATCAGCAGAATTGTTAATAAAGGTTTCTGAAAAATTAGATTCTTTAAATATGTCACTGATGTGGTAATTATCAGTTTAATTGCTATTTTTACTTAATATATTATTTTGTTATGTTTAAATCAATTAATAAATTTAGCATAAATGCTCTCTATCACTTTTTAAATTTTAAAAGCTTAAAATTTTAAATTTTTTAAAGAAAAAATTCGTTAAATTTTAAGAAATAGTTTTAGGGGAAAATTAAAATTTTTTTTAATTTAAAAAAATTGCCCCAAATAAATTAAAAACCAAAAATTTTAAAAAACCCCCAAAAAAAGTAATTAAATTTTAAAAGCCCAATTAAAAAATTTTTAAGTAAAATTATTTTAAAAATTTAAAAAGGTAATTTAAAAATTTTAGAAGTAAAATTTTAAGATTAAAAATTTAACAAATTAAGTTTAAAAAGTTAAACCAATTTTAAAAAAATAAAAATGGGTTTTTTTTCTTTGCCGAGTTGGGTTTTTTAAAAGATGTAAAATTTTGAAAAAGAAAAAGTAAAGTGAGGGTGGGATGAGGGCCCTCTCCTGTAAAAAATATTGCGGGCCCCCATATCCTGAATTTTTAATTTTTATTCATTAAATTAAAACATGGTTTAATTATAATAAATAATTAAAATTAAAAATGTTTTATAGTAAAAAAAATTTTTCCTTTTCAACTTATAAAAATATTTTTAAAAAAATTGAATTAATTTGATTTTAAGGAAGTAAGAATTGTCAAAATAAACTGCTCCTCCATTTTGGGGAGAGCAATTTGAGAAAGTAGTTGCCATAATTGAATGGTTTTTCCAAGGCGATTGAAATTATTTAATCTCAAGTCTTCTTTGTAAATTAAAAGCTGACTCCTCTATAAAAATAGCTCCTCCTTATTGTGCTGTAAAATTAGAAAAGTTGCTGTTAAATATCAGAATTTCTGCACAGTTGATGCAACGAATTCAATCAATTTATAAGTAGTAATTACAATTAATAAAAGGTGTATCTTTCATTAGAATCATATTAAAAGAAGCATTTATATAAAATAAATAGACTAATTAATTTTTTTTAAAACAAAAAAAATTTTAAAAAGGGCTTTTTTTTTTTTATCTATAAAATAAATGTTTTTATATTCATAAATAAATTTTTTGATTGCTCCTCCTTTCTATGTGCTCATAATAGAAGGGTTGATAAAATCTTAAACAATTTTTCTTAAAAGTTTAATTTAAGTTAAAATTTTTTTGATTTTTACATTTAAAAATAAAATTTCAATTTTTTGGGAAATGTAAAAGTTTAATATAAAATATTAATAAAAACCCAGGGGCGTTTTATATATTATAGAAAACTAAAAATCAAAAAAATTTTTTTTCCTCTATCCACTTTTTTCAAAAATATGAAAAATCACTGTCTAGCCTAAAATTAAAAAAAAAAACCCCAAATTTTTTTAGTCCTAATTAAAATTCAAAAGGCTTATAATCATTTCTTTAATTTAGAAAATAAGTTAAATTTTTTTTAGAATAGTCAGACAAAAATTTTTTTTTTTATGCAATTTTTTAGAATAAAGACTTTTCTTATTGAATAAAAAAAATGTTTTCAAAAAACAAGATAATAGTTAACTACTAAAAAAATAAAGCTACAAAAGACATTTATAAATGAGATGAATTTTCCCTTTTAAAAATGCTTTTTAATATTTAAGGGGCTAAGGCTTCGATATTCAATTCTATAATATTTTGAAAGAATTAAAAGAATACATGAAATTTCATATTAAATCATACAATCAAAGAACAATATGTATTTAATGAAATAAGTGTTAGATTTTTTTTAAGCTCAGATTTGCTATTTGGGGGTACTAAAAATGAAAAGGGCTTGAAAATGTTATAATAAAGTGGTTTAGAGTACTTTTTTTTTTTACTTAGTATTTTTTCAATTGGAAGAAATTTAATTTTCTTAGCAAAATTCCACTCCTTTAAAATTTAATTTTTTTTAAATGTAAAATAAAGTTTTAAGGAAGAATTAATAAAATTTTTTAAAAAGCATTAAAATACTAATTAAGAAGAACGAACTATTTTTCCTAAATTAATTTTTTTTAAAAATGAATATTTCCCGAAGGTTCTAAATTTTTTCAAATTAAAAAATATGATCAGAAAGCCCTCTGAATTTTATTAGGACTAAAAAATTGGTGTTTTGGCTAATTTTAGGTTAGAAAGTGATTTTTCATATTTCATGAAAAAAGGGGGAAAGCGAGGAAAAGGGGCCCCCCCAATTTTTTTTACAAAAAATAGTAATAATTTTAAAAGCCATTAATTTTTACAATACGATATTAGAGACTTTAACTTTAATTATCTCTATATTTATTTAGCATGCTATTTCAATCTTATCTTTATTTCTTCACTAAATTTCACATATTTGATTTTATGAAGCTTTATCTTAATTACTCAGAATAGATTGAGGAATTATAAAACAATTTTTTATTAATTCATTCTTCGAAAAGAAAAAAATATTTTATATAGAAAATAATAAACTAAGACTCAATTAAAATGGTATCAAAGATAAAATATTATTTCCCTAAAATAAGAAGCAATCCAATCAATTTTGGAGCTATTTTAAACATTCTTTTTAAATAATACTGATTTTAAAGTTATTATTAAAATATGATGACAGTTAAGGAGGAACCAGTTACATTAAGTACAGTTTCTTCTAAATAGATTAACTGTTTTCCTGTCAAACTATAGACAATCGATTTCTTAATGAGTACCCTATAGGTGGACCTTTTTACATATATTTCATCACCACTAATCAGAGCAGTATTGTTTACAAGTTGAGAATATACTCTAATAAAGTATAATCTACAAATTTTTATTAATTTTAATGAATAAATATAGATAAGTTGTAAAATTTAAACTGAAAGAACTAAGTTTTCTATACTAAAAAAAAAAAAAAAAAACAGACAAGGAAGTTCTGCTATAGCTCAAACCTTTTTTATTTAGAAAGACTCTATGGAATTTTTTTGCTTTGAGTAATATGTCTGAATTCGTAGTATATTATCTTTATAGCCCTTATTTTTCACAAAATGGGGCAGCTTTTACTTTTAGTAGCCATCTTTTTGGCCTTCTACAGAACTTTTAAAGTTTGTTGTAAGAAGCTGATAGTCGAGGACTCTCCATATAGTAATCATTAGTAGGTGAAAATTTTCGTTAGGCAATCAGAAGTACTTGGAAGATAAGAAGTGCTTTCATTACCAACAAAGATCATAGAAGACTAGAGGTTCGTCCTCGTTCTTCAAGCTTTTACAGAGGCGAACTCTCGCTTTTACAAAAAAAACTGAGCAGAAAGGATATTTGGAAACTTTAACTATTATTTTTAAAAATATCAACCAGCTTCATAAACATATTTCACATTCATTGATTAAAGAATTATTCAAATTAAAACTGTACATTTAGGAAAGGTAATAAGAACATTTATTAAAATATAAATAAATTTATTAAATAATTTGGTATAAAACTGCATCATTCATATTTTTGTAGATTAAATTTATTTTTTAATTTACAAATATATTTTTGTTATAATCAATATTAACTTTCTGTGTGTTTGCACCATACAAGGCTTCAAAAATATTAAATTATAAAGTTTAGAATAGAATAGATTAGGAATTAAGAACTGCCAATCGGGCATATAATAACTTAATCGATTTAAGGTTAATTCACTGGCGTAACTCCTTGATCAGTTGTGTCAAGTCACGTGAAAGCCCAGACGTAAATTATAAAGTTAATAAAAGATTACTAGAATTCTTTCGGATTAATCTAAATTAATATCTAAAATAGATAAATTCCTGTTACAAAAATAAAATTGTTCAGCTAATTTTTATAAGCTATAACATTAGAAATTGGGAATGTTATCGGATAAAGCACAGGGTTAATCATGATAGAGATGATGTTTCTAATGTTTTTGAATGCTAGTTATAAATAGTAAATGGTTTATGATAGAAGCATTAAAGGCAAAACTATCTTTATATCAAAGACATATACTTTTTATCTACCTAATTAGAAGTAAAATATTTTAAGGAGCTGATAGTTTAGATTTAGATAAAAATTCAAATTCTTTGATTGTGAAAATCATTAAGTACTTCTATTTTAAGATATTTAGATTAGGGAATTTTTTTATAGTACTTCTAAAGAAAATATTGCCTTTAACTTCTAATTTTTTAATAAACCTTTTTGTATTATTTTTATAATTAATTTGATTATATTTTTGATGATACAAGGCTCCTCCTTCTTCAATAGCTAAATTGTGCTTAATCTTACAATTTTCAACATAGATTGTTGAGAATTTTCCTATATTTAAAGCTGAACCCCTTCTTGACAATCCGCTATACATTTAGCTATTGTATTTAAATAAATGGATAAATTAAAACTGAAAGCTTAAAAATTATTCAAAAATATTTATTTTAAGTAAATTATAATTCTTTATTTAAGGAATAAATAAATGCTTTTATTTAAAATGCTAATTTAAATCTATTTTGATTTTTTATTAAGCAATATTTGAGATAGATATAGACAATTACTTTTAAAATTAAAAGTTAGAAAATAAAAAAATCTTTTGCTTTTGCATAAATTCGCTGCATTACTTTTTAAGAATCAAATTTTCTTCTTTATGTAATTACTCATAGGTGCTTTAATATATTATTATCGTTAAAATTAAAATTCAATTGATATTTATCCCTTATAAAGATAGCCCAATTTCGATTTGGAATGGCGTAAGAAACTACCTGAATTGCTGATTATGGGGTTATTTTTCTGTAAATATTTTTTTAATAACTATAGCATTATATCATGGTATAAAAGTTTTTATTTTCTGAAATATGGGCAATTAAGGTGCAAACATAATTTCTTATTTTAGGTCAGAAATTTATAATAATTTGATATTATTTAATTGGGCAAAGAAATAATACTCTTTACTATCCATCTCGGCAACATCAAATGCCATTTACCAGCTCCATCTTCATATAGCATAATCTTAAAAAAGAATAGTTAGTTGAGATAAGAATAATTAATTTGCTACGACTAAGAATATTAAATTTGAGAGTCTTAAATGAATACCTTGAAGACTAGCTCATAATTTACTTTAAAATTTTATTAATTAGGGCAAATTTTAACAAACAAGATTTCATTTTTTAATTGTCAATCCCTTTAAAATTTTATACTTATAATTTATTTAATATAACCACCATCACTATGGTCATAATTTATAGATTTATTTATTTTAAAATGATTTCCCCCATGCGTTAAAATAAAATAAATAAATATAAAATAAATAAAAGTTATATTTCCTTCAATGAAAAATTAGCAGAGACCTTTTTAGATTTTTATCTTTTGTTAATAAATAATATCTTCTTTTTGTTTAAACTTAATAGTAACCTTTATTAAAAAAATTTAATTATAACTAATTATTGTTAACTAAATTTATAAAATAATAATTAATAATTTGTATTTATATAATTTGTGTTTTCTTAAAATTTTAAAAAATAAAAAAAATATTTAGGGTGAAAAAAAATTTTTTGTTTTATGGCTTTGGAAAAATTTTTAAAAATAATTTAAAAATTTAAAAATAATTTAATTTAAAAGAGAAATTTAAAAAAAAAATTTTTAAAATTTTTAATATACAGTTTCTTTCTTTTTTATTTCTCGTTCATTTTTTTATTGGTTAAATATTTTAAATTTTATTTTTAAAAAAAAAAATAAAATAGAAAATTTTAAAAAAGGAAAAAGTATTAGGTAAGAAAAAAAAATTTACCCCAACTAAAAAAAAGATATTTTTTATTAAAAAATTGGGAAATTAAATATAAGAGAAGTATTATAAACATCTTGATCAAAATAATACTTTTGGAAAAAATATTTTTTTTAATTTTTTTTTTAAAATTTTTTTAAAATATAGTTTCGGGGGGAAATATTTTTTGAAAAAAAAAAAAATTAAAGTTTTTAAATTTTTCTCTTTTAAATTAATAAGAGAAGGATATTTGAAAATGGGGGGGTTTTTTTAATTTTAGAATTAAAGGAGCTTTCACAATCTCACAAGGAGAAATTTTAGATTAGTCTCTGACCCAAAATTATCAGATTATACGAAAGAATTTAAAAGAAAGCATTTAAGAAATATATGTTCATTCTTGTTAGATTACTTTTTTATATTAATTTAAACTAGTATACATAGGTATTCTAACAAGAATGAACATATATTTCTTAAATGCTTTCTTTTAAATTCTCTAGTATAATTAACATCTATCTGAGATAAGTCTTTCCAAATCTCTCCGATAAAAAATCTTCTAGGATAAAATATAAGCTTTAATATTATGCCAATTAAGTAAACTGAAAAATTCACTTTGATAGACACATGTTGTTAAAATTTTTTTTGGGGGTTTTTGGGGTTTTTTTTTATACTTAAATTATGGGTTTAAATATACAAAATATTTATAAAATATCATAAATCATCACACATCATCATCATCATCCATCATCATCATCCATCATATCTCATCATCAATAATAACCCTTCATCAATCACATCATCATAAATTCATAAATCAAATCATCATCATCATAAATCATCATCATCATCATCATCTCAATCAATCTTTTTAAAAATAAAAAATCTTTAAAAAATTTTAAATTTTTATTAGCTAATAAGCAAGCAATAATACGCTCAATCAAACTATGCAGGCTATCGGGCCGCAAACCTCAAATCCCTCAAAACCTTTCGCACAGCCCAATTCCTCCATTAGATTTAACCAGCAGGCTTACAAAAAATCTAAAACTACAGTTCAATCATCATATCATCATCATCATCTTTAAATAAAAATTAAATTACCTTAAACCATCATCAATCATCATCATAAAAAATTCCCAAAAAAAAACCAACTTCAACCCAAACCCTTTCCCTATCCAAACACATTCCCAAACCATGCAAAACAAATTTATTTCATAAACCCTAACCCTATCCAATTCCCTATCCCCAAAATCATCATCCAAACTCATATATCAAACATCATCAATTTACATCTCATCTCACATTTATCCCTCAAACCAAAACACCAAAATTAAAAAATTTAAAATCAAACCTCATCAAACATCATCATCATCCATCATCATCATTCAACAAAAGATCCCTTTAATCCAAAAATCATCACTAATCACTATAATCACACACACTAATCCAATTCAAACATCATCTCATTCATCATCACCAAAACTCTATCATCAATCAAACATCATCCCCTCAAACATCTCATCATAAACTCAACAAATCAACACCCTCATTTACATCATTCATCATATCATCAAACAATCCAACATTCCCTCCCTCATCAAACAATTAAAAACAAACAAACCCCAAAAACATCATCACTCATCAATCAATTTCAAAACATATCTTTAACCATTCATTCCAATCAAAACAAACATCATAAAACATAATTTCCCCAACAATATTTACATCGATCCAAATAAACATCATCTATCAACTCAAACATCATCAACATCATGCACCTTCAAAATTATCCCTCAAACCATTCCTCTAATCTATCATCATTCCAATTTAAAACAAAAATGATTTCCCCCTCAACAGTCATCCATTAAAAACAAACCCTTCACAATTCACCCTATCCAAACAAACCTCATCATACCCTATCAAATCATCCCTTTATCTCAAACAAACCCCATTCCCTTTAATCCCGAAACTTCATCATCATCATCATCATCATATCATCATCATTTCACATCATCAATTTCATCATCATCATACAATTTTATCATTTTGTTTATCGAAATCATCCACATTATCTCATCATTATATTAATACTCTGTATTCATCATCATAAACATCATCATCATATATCATATATCATCATATCATCTAAAAAGATCTTATGATTAATTGATGAAAATTTAATTTAAAGATGAGCCCCAATTAATTTAAGAAAATCTTCGATAATGTATTCTCCCTAATTAAAATGCTTTAAATAGAGGGAAATATTTTTTCATAAAAATTAATTTTATATGATTTTTTTCTTCAAAATCCAGCCGCAGATCTACTTTCTTAAAATGATGGGGATTGCTTTAATTACTAAACATACAGAATAAAATGTCATTTTTATTTAATATTAGTTTGATTAAATATATTTAGAAGGTATTTACACAAAAAATTACATACTTAATCAGTAATTCACTTTTTATCCTTAATCACAAGTTAACATAATCGATTATAAAAGATTTTAAACTTTTTTTGAAAATCTTTCTCAAAGTTTATCTTGAATTAATATGGCTTTTTTAATATCAAAATTCCTTTAAACAATTGGTTTTTAAAATTTTTAATTTTATAAAAACAAAAACAAAATTTTTTTCCTTTTTAAAA
>JAJKFJ010022559.1:0-67806 GCA_027382625.1 Tetmemena sp. SeJ-2015
ACGAAATGTTCGTAGGCTCTAACGCTGAAAAAGTAGCTAGAAATTCTGAAATTCCTGTCTTAGTAATTAAAAAAGAAGAAGAAGATTTCAAAGTAGACACCTTAACATTCGCTTCTGATTTCTCAAAAGAAATTAAAAAACCATTTGAAAAAGTAGTTGATTTTGCAAAAAGTTTTGGATCACATATTAATTTACTTTACATCATTACTCCAAACAACTTCAGCACTACAAGAGCCGCTGAAGACAAGGTAAAGAACTTTATCGAAGAATTCCATTTTTCAGATTATTCTACTCATATTTACAATGATATTAATGTAGAAAAAGGAATTTTACATTTCGCTAAAGATTCAAACACTGACATCATTGGTGTTTGTACTCATGGTAGAAAAGGATTGTCTCACTTTTTAAACGGAAGTATTTCTGAAGATTTAGTAAACCACGCTAAAAGACCTGTTGTGGCTTTCAAAATATAATCCACTCAAAACATAAAAAATCCCGTTTCGAATCTATCGGAACGGGATTTTTAATTTTATCACCTTTTTTAATCAAAAAAAAAGAAACACGGTATAATAAAAAAATCCCACTTTTTTCAAAGTAGGATTTTTTGTTGGCTCACAAGGACTCGAACCTTGAATGACTGCACCAAAAACAGTAGTGTTACCATTACACCATGAGCCAATTATTTCGTAATTGCGAGTGCAAATGTAATACATATTTTTTTTCCTGCAAACATTTCTATAAAAATTTTTAAGAAAAATTTAATTGCTTATCTGTTCAATAAATAGTTTCTTTGTAATCTAAATTAATTTAGTACAAATATGACTTCATTTAATTACAGCAAATGGAATACCTACACAGGTTGGTTTGCTTTTATAATTGCATTAATAACTTACACGTTAACTGTTGAGCCTACCATGAGTTTTTGGGATTGTGGTGAATATATTGCTACAGCTGCAAAACTACAAGTGGGCCATCCACCGGGTGCGCCATTATACCAAATGATTGGTGCGTTTTTTGCCATGTTTGCAACAGACGACACTCAAATTGCATTAATGATTAACATGATGTCGGTTTTTTCTAGTGCCTTTACGATTTTATTTATGTACTGGTCGGCTTCTAAAATTATTAGAAAAATTGTAAAAGTAACTTCTGAATGGAATGACCAAACTTCTAAACTAACATTAGGCGCTTCATTAATTGCGGCATTGTCTTTTACTTTAGCGTGTGCATGATCACTCATAACAAATTTCTGCAGCTCGGTTTGGTACAGGGGTGGGTGTAGGGTGGTCCCTGAATCGGATTTCGACACTGATTACAAATATACACTGCCGCGCGATGAGTGCCCTCGCAGGTAATATTCATGTCGCTATTTTGCGAAAATTGAAGAATGCTTTTCTGCATTTATAGGTACTTGCTTCGTTGGATTTCCCATTTTGGTGTTGATGCTAAAATGAGATGAACAGCTAGGGATTGGGGAAAACCATATTATTTCAAGGTTAGTAATAAACACCTAATGCTTAATCGATTTGGACGCGGTTTTGAAATCGAAATTCTCGATGGTGAATATTTATTGGTCGAAAAATGTCAAAATTGAAATATTTAAGAAGCTCCAAAATTCCAGCCATATAGGGTCTCATTTTCGTGCTGAACTGATCCCGCACGTGCATCAATCTCTACCTCTGCAAGCCGGGGTAATTCGGGGTCACCTGAATCGTATTTCGACAAAAATTAGCCACTCGGCTGATGAGAATGCTGCATGATGATACAGCGCAAATTAAAAGCGAAAAATCTCGAAAATGCTAACTGCATTCTATAGGTAACTTAGCGTCCGTTTGATCCGGGCTTTCCATTTTTTGCAGCTAATATTGATGTGAAGCAGGTGAAAACCATTTTTTTTCAGGTCTTAGACCTTTGAAATCACCTAAAAATCTATTTTCGACTTCTGGCACGCCTGGTTAAAATGCGAAAATCTCGAATCTGGTGAATACTTTGGTCGAGAAAAAATGTCAAATTGAAAAATTTCAAAAGCATGAATACGAAATCAAGTACTTAGAGGCTAATTTTCGTGCCTAACATGAATTTTGCGCGCACGAGGCGTATCTTATATAATGCTAAATGCATCAAGGATTCAACAATGCAATGCCAACGACTGCGATAATATACTCCAGGTCCTAATAGATGTAATCTCTAAGTACATAATTAGCTACTCGCTGATAAGGCCTGCAGAGATCAGCGCATTGCGAAACATGCAAAATGCTGCATTTAATGGTATTTTGCTCGTTTGCACCTAAACATTTTTTTCCTGAGCACTTAATGCGAGTGAAGCAGGTGATAAACATCTTTTTTCAGGTCTAGTAAAACATCCTAATTCTAGGAAAAGTCTTTGGTCAAGATTATGGAGGGTTTTTGAATCGAAATTTCGATGGTGAATTTGGTCGCTTAAAAAAAGTGTGAAAATCTGAAAATATATCAACCGCTGTCCAAAAAAGTTCCCAAGCTTTGTGGCTCATTTTCACCGTGTGCCGACTTGAATCTCCTGCACGATAGCATCATTGTCGTTAGGGGCATGTGCCAAGCTCTTTGGCGATATTCCAATTAATTTTATATCAGGAGGATACCTTTGGGAAATCAAGAACTTATTTCGAACATAAAATATGAGGCACTATCGGCGTGAAATCGAGCTGCTGCAAGAGTCCCTAGCTGACATGCGAAAATTGAAAATGCTGCATTAAAGTATTATAATACTGAAGACTGAATAGGTTTTTTTTTAACAACCCCATTTTTTTGACCTTAATAACGAGTGAGAAAGCCCAGGTGCCACACCACTAATATGTTTCAGCTCTACGTTAAACAACACCTAAATCATATAGTCTTTGATTTTGGAGTCGGTTGAATCGAATATTCTCGATGGTTGATGAGTGTTTTTGTCGAAAAAAATAGGTCAACATTGAAACAAATCACAGAGAGCCTCACAATTTACAGCACGATTGGAGTCTTCATTTCTTCGTCGGCCTGAACTGATCCCTTGCGAGACGTGCATCAATACTCTCTACAACATCTGCAAAGGTGGGTAATTGCCAGGGGAAGTTTTGAAAGGGCGCTCCCTGAATTCCTGTATTTCGAACAAAATTAGCACTCTGCTTGATTGGGAGGAGTAGGCTGCCACGAGATTTACGAGCGCGGGATCGGAATAATTGAAACATGCTGGGCAACGGGTTGAAGTGAACTTGCTCGTTTATAATCCTCCCATTTTTTGACCTTAGGGAGTGGCGTGTGAAGCAGGTTGTGAACAACCATTATTTCTTCAGGTTTTAGTAAATAAACACACCTAATTTCTATGGGATTTGTGGGAGCGGTTAAAATCGAACAAATCCCTCAGAGGATGGTGTATTTTTTGGTCGTGAAAAAATGTGAAAATTGAAAATTTCAAACATGTCCAAATTTGTCTTGAAGGTCCAAATTGAGCTTTGGGCTCATTTTCGTTCCGAACTGATCCCCGGCAACGGTGGCAGTCATCTCTACATCTGCAAGGCCCGGGTAATTCGGGGCTCGAGCTGATTGTATTTCGAATCAAAATTAGACATACCTCGCTTAATGAGTGAGTGCCTGCAACGCAGATTACAGGCGCATACACGCGAAATTTTTGAAAATGGGCTGTGCAATTTAAGGTACGTTGCTACGATATGATAATGGCCTTCCCATCTTCTTTGAGCTAAATTCCCGGAGGGGGGGTGGTAAGGGTGCCCCGGCAACACGCCGCTTTTTTTGGAAAGGAGACCATCCATTTTTCAGGTCCTAGAACCACAGGCCTAATACTAGATCTTAAAATAATTGGTATTGCGGATGTTTAAAGTCAAGAAAAAATCTCCGAAATGAGTGATTTTTTGGTACGAATAACAGAACATGTCAAAATTTGAATAATTCTAAGCACTGTCCAATGCGGGACATATATTGGCTCATGTCGGGGGTGCAGAAACTGAATCCCTGTGCACCCGTGCAATCATCCTCACTACAATCTGGCACAAAACGCCGGGATAGGATTGCAGGACGTGTCCCTGAATTTCGTATTTCGACAAAATTTTTTATCAGGCTACCGACTGAATGAGTGCCTTTGCAGAGATACAGCGCATGCAAAATTTGAAACATGCCTGAAGGGACATCCTTAAGGTACTTGCTCACGTGTGATGGGGCCCATTTTTTTGACCTTGAATCGAGTGGAAGCCAGGTGCAAACCAATACATTACCCCTATTCAAACAGGGTACTAAGTAAAACAACCATAATCTACTCGATTATGAGAAAGCGGTTGAATCAAAAAGGAATTTCTTTTCGATGGATGACTACTTTTTTTGGTGAAAAAATGTCAAAAAATTTGAATTAATCTCAAAGCAAATAACGTCCAAATCTCAGTTAAAAAAAATCTCTTTGTGACTGTGATATTTTTCGCAGCCGAAGCACTCGATTTAACCCAGACACGATGCAGATCATCTCTACAACAGGGGTCTGCCAAGCCGGCGTGACATTCGGGTGTCCCTGAATAGTAATTTTTCCGACACAACAATTAGCAATCTGCGCCTGATAAGTGCCCTGCAAACGCATTAAGCGCATTGCGAGGAGTATTTTGATAAATGCTGCCATTTTAGGGTACTTAACATCGTCCCAGTTGACTAATTTTCCTATCACATTTTTTTGACACCTAATAGAGTGAGCAGGTTGACAAATTACCATATTTTTTCATGTTTCTAGTAAAACACCTAATCTATCGACTTCTGGACGTGCGGATTGGAAAATCAGACCACTCTCTCGCATGTGAAATTTTGGTCGAAAAAAGATAGTGAAAGCATTGAAAAGTTCACAGTCATGGGGGTCGGGCAACATTCAGGTGTCTTGGGGCTTCCATTTTCGTGCCGAACTGAATCCCGGGTGTATTGGAGTATGGGAACCTCTAAAAGATGGCAATTCATCTGCTAGATCTGTCAAGGGCGGCGAATCATTTACGGAGGTCCTGTTAATCAGTAGAATTAATCGAGCCAAAATATAGGCACTCCGCTGATGAGTTGCCTAACGAGATAGCGGATGTCGAAAAGTTGAAAAATCTCCCTTGCATTTAAGGTATTGCACTCGTTGAATGGTTCCCATTTGTTGACCTTAAAAATCGAGTTCGATAGCAGGTGATAGGGAAATATTAATTCTACAAGGTCTGAGCAAAACTCCAGAGTGAGGCGCAAAAAGAAGGATTTGTCATGGGATCAAAAGCCAGTTGGTGTAGGTAAAGTTCAGGCTAGCTCAAAGCAAGAACCCTCCCATCTTTGAAAAGGTTTTTTAACTTTAAAGGAAGTTGTTGTTCAAAAATTACTCCCAGCTTGCCTTGATGCCCCGAAGGCGAGAAGAACACATCCATAACAAAGAGTTGCTTTACAAGATTTCCTTTACCCCGAATACCTTGTAGAAGGGAATAGAGAGAGGTCTTTGAATTCGCGGAACGACACTGAACCAAGTGTTGGAGAGAAAAGCGGGAGGGGACAAAACTTGAAAGACCGTTTCTCTTTCATCTTGCTGGGTGTTCTTATCGGATCCTGAATTACATCGCCATTTCCGCCTTCCCTAAAGGTGGGGAAAGAAATAACCTCAAGATATTTCTTTCAGCCCAACGGAGGCGGCGCAACAAGTTTTTTACTTACCCTAACTGTATCTTCACTTGACCTGTAGGAAGTTAGGGAATTTGCATGAGTTGGGCGTATTCGGTTGGCACAGGTCTTCAGGCCAGAAAAGGACATATGAATAAACTACCGTTTCGAGCCAACTGTTCCATTAGCTTCAACAGAGGTTTTAAGAAAAAAAAACTTTGAAACGAATCGGTGCAGGAATGCGCGGGCCACTTTCCCAATAGAAAGATTTGGCTTTTAAGGGTTTCAGTGTAGTGGGAAATTTTCCCTTATAATTACAATATACTTGAAATGCGGATTAATGAAAAAACCAGAGGGGAATCTACTAGTTGTGGAAAAGTGAAAAAGATGGAGCAATATAATTTCGGCAACAAGACAGTTGTTAAAGATAGACCAAGATTATCAAAAACCTTTTTGAAAACGTTTTAGTTAAAATAAGGTTTTAATAAATCCCAAGGCCCATCCCTTATATAACTATTACTCATTATTGAGATCAGAAGGGAGCATTAAAAGGTATAAAATTCAAGGAGAATATAACCGAAACTTCCAAGTTTCAACCTTCCCTAGAAGAACTTTTAAGAATTGGCCCTGTTTAAGGTTAAACAAAATTTTTAGCATTGATATATAGTTTTTATGGAATGAATGGATTGTTTGATGCCATACATTGTAGTTTTTGAAAATTCCATTTGAAGTGTTAATTTTATTGGTCAGCTTGCTCTACTGTTTTATACTTTCAGCCCCTAATTTTTCAAACAATTTTCAAAATTTGATTTTCTTGGGCGAAATCCCCAAGGCAATAGAAGCCGCTGCAAAGTTGTTTTTGTCCTCCATTCACTGAGGTTTCCAATCTACAACCATCTTAATATCTACAAATAAGTAAATTTAGCATTAAATTATTTCTACAACGTTTTTTAATAAGGAGAGCAAAGTTTTTTTTTTTCTTATTTCAAAAGAGAAAATAGTGCCTACCCGGAATCTTGTTCGAGGTTGCCCATTTATGAAAGCCCCAGCCCTATCTGTTTCAACAATTCCCCATTTCCATTATTATTTCCTTATAATATTTACTAAATTAAAACGAGCTTACTCTTTCAATAAATCACTCTTTTTTTTTTGGAAATCCCATAAATTTGAGAAATGCTAATTTAACTATCCTATTCATCCATAAATAAAAGAAATTATTGATATAATCATTTTACTTCCTCTTCATTATTATGGCCTATGGAGTTATTTTGCCCCTAAGGGGTTTGCCTTAATTTGATGAAATTTATAAAGAAAAATCTCATATTTATTCTTTTGATAACTATCGCATCATATTACAGATTATGGGTGAAATTAGTGAATTCCAAACTTTACCATGAATTGCCATTCTTTCCATATTATTTTAAACAAAACATCGATTAAATTTTTACATTCTCCAACTAATATTTGCTTAAAATAATTTTACCTTTTTTATTTATCGTTGCAGCCCGATTTTTTAAAAACTTGTTCCAGTTTTTCTTTTTTTCTTTGTAAAGGGGCCTGGCTGAACACGAGGGACACCCGAAGCAGTTTTGGCCCATCTGGTTAAAACTGGTTCTGGTTAAGCCGCATCTTGTCTGCCCCGAGTATTTGCTACAAAATGTAAAAGTTAATTTGTTTTATTAATCGCCACAATTGTTGGGTTAATTTATGGATTTTGGAACATCCAAAATTTATGGATGGTTGGGGAGCCCACTCTCTTAAAAGTTCAGTTAAAGACTAAAACCAGTGGGGCCCCTACTTTAACTGGCAAGCCCTGGCTTTTCCTAAGCCAGTTAGTGAAAAAACCGGGGGGTGAATCGTATTAATACTTATATGTATTTTGATAATATATAAAGGATAATTATATTTTAATATTTTTTTTATTTTTGGGAAAATTTAAAAAATATTTCCCATCCCTTTTTTACTTCCTTTGGTTATATGGCCTGGTCTTAATTAATTTGGGTTTCTGCCCCTTTCCAAATTATTTGAGAATTTTGATTGAGTAAGATATTTAAGGAAAGTCTAATATTGCATAAGTGAGCAAAGTATTGTAAGCATTCTGGCCATTCATGATAAAGCTTTTGCTAATGAAAGTTCCTTAATTGCTATTCTCGTATAACCCCAATTAGAATTTTGAAAGCAAAAAATAAGATTTAAGATTAAAGAGGAATTAACACACTAAGGATATAAATAAAGACATGCGTAACTTGATTAACCACCTATGTACTCATTTAAGTCATGAAATCACTCTTAAGACAGTGACAAGCTCTCTCCATTAACTTATATCTCAGCAGCAGGAGTGAAAAGTAGACTAGAATATACTTACTCCCCCAATACTTAATCCTAGCCTTTCCATCTAAATGGACAACACAAAGCCCAAAAAACTTCTGTGGTATTGAAATGACAAAGGCCTCCTGGCCAGTCTTGAGATATCCTCGCTATTATAGCTGAAAATTTAATTAAAAAAAGAGAATTAACTTAATAATTAATTTATAAAATATAAAATGCTTGGCAGTTGAAGTGTGAGTTATTGAGATGAATTTATTACCATTCGATTAAGCATTAAATTATAGGCAACTTGTATCCTTGCAACTTCTTCGTAGGAGGCCTGTATAGCGAATAATCTCTTGCACAAGTTAAAGAGCTTCGATAATTTCTTCATTCAGAACTTTCAACATCAATACCTCATCTCAGAGAGCTCCTGCAGCAATGTCAGTAGAACAAACACACATCTTATAATTTAAGGAGCTATCGAACAAGCCCCATTTTGAAGTAGCTACCTCACAATTTAACGGCCAAAAATTAATAACTCTTCATTTATTATTTTAACTTAATTCTGATTTTCATTTAAATTTTAACTATAGCTATCACTTTCAAGAAATATGATGTGAAAATGGCAAGTGGTCAAGTCCTAACAAGATTTCCTCCTCTGATGAGAAACTAAGCTAGGGTAGGTAATACGATAGTTTTCTATCTGATTCTTTCACCATTAACTATTTTAACCACTCCTTTTGGGTGCTCAATCCGAAAGGATGGGTGATAAGTTCGGACAATTGAGTTACGATTAGGGAGCTACTACTATTCTAGAACGACTTTGAGTATCATAATTATCCACTCACTTCACTTTAACATATTCACAGCAACTACCGACTGTTTACTTAATTAGTTTGCTTCCAGAGATTAAAGCAATGTCACACAGGCATTGAGTAATGGCCGACTCATCTCTCAACTTCTCGCCAACCCTACTTTGGTCTCACGTCATGAGTCCTAGATTTTAACTTCTAATTTATAATTATGGTTAAAATAAAATAAAATAAATTTGGTTTAATAATTAAAAAAAATTTAATAATATAAGATAAATACGAATTAGAAATCAAGAGTTGTAGAAAAGTAAGTGAAAGATATCCAAGGTTGATTTCTAGCAGGTCTGATGCGTGGCTGGTTATTTTAGACATTTCTATTATAGCTGAAATTTAAATCAAACCAGAAATTAAAATAAAATAAATAAGATCAAACTTTAATTTTTAACTTTCTCTGATTGGTTTATATTCAGGCGAACCCATCTCAACTATCGCACCTCCATTTCTAATAATCCACCGCAGTTAAACTTAGAGATAAAGTCATTAGGATGTCACCGTAGTTCAACATGTACGATCTCTTCTCTGAGCGGCAACAGTATCAGGAAGATGGAGTGTGATCCATGAACAGTGAGAAGTTACCCCCACGAGTGAAGATTCGAATCATACCAGTTAACTGAAACGGTGAGTCAGGAACAGAAAAAGATGGTTATGGTTATAAGAAGTCATTGGTATGATTCGAATCTTCACTCGTGGGGGTAACTTCTCACTGTTCATGGATCACACTCCATCTTCCTGATACACTTGCCGCTCAGAGAAGAGATCGTACATGTTGAACTACGGTGACATCCTAATGACTTTATCTCTAAGTTTAACTGCGGTGGATTATTAGAAATGGAGGTGCGATAGTTGAGATGGGTTCGCCTGAATATAAACCAATCAGAGAAAGTTAAAAATTAAAGTTTGATCTTATTTATTTTATTTTAATTTCTGGTTTGATTTAAATTTCAGCTATAATAGAAATGTCTAAAATAACCAGCCACGCATCAGACCTGCTAGAAATCAACCTTGGATATCTTTCACTTACTTTTCTACAACTCTTGATTACTAATTCGTATTCATTTTATTTTATAAGAAAGATTGAATAAGAATTGTATAATTAATATAACATTTAAAAGAGAATTTAATAGGCTATTGGAAATTGTGTTTTCAACATAAATTGACAATTAGAGAAAGAACTACTAGCTTTATATCTAAATAAATATAATTGTATCTAAGAATTTAATACATAATCGATATTAATTTTATTAAAGAAATACTAAATGATTAAATTAAATGAAAATGATTAATATAATATTGCTGTTTAATTTAGCTGTTATATGTTGAAGAAGAATTCATGATTGTAGGTTAATCTTTTCATAAATTAACTGCATTAAATTATACAGTGTGAGAAGAATATTTTGTTGCAAACACAGAAATTGCAAATTTGATAGTTTGTGTATATTAAATGGTATTTTTTATTGTCCTCCTCTTGTCTAACATCTATAAAAGTTATTAATAAAGTATAAGAATAGCTTACCAATATTTTAAATCAGGTATTCATATTTTGCACGCTCTCATAGCAAATATTATTGGTGCTTTGCTCGAACTTAGATAATTGCTTACTATCTTCCTCACTCTTTCAAATTTAAAATGCTAAAATATATTTAAACATTACCATATTTACTTAGTCATTAGTGAAAAGTATTGTTAAATTCCCAAAAATAACAATAACCTTTTAGATGAAATGTAGTAAAGTTAAACTTTAGGTATTTCCATATGCGTAAATTCTCAATACTTCCGTTATTTTAAAGTGTAATTATAAATTGCCTCTATTTTTGTGTTTGTTTATGAAATTTCAACCTTCTATAATTATATCTTATTTAGCCTATAACTAAAGTTAAATATAGTCTGGAAGGTCTTCACAAAGTTGAATCAGAGTGGCGAAACCTTTGCAGATGTAAAATGTTATTTTTGTTTAGTATTTAACAATTCTGAATCTGAATTTAAAAAGGAGCAAAGACACTCATATAGGCAGGCTAGCTTTTCTTATATGTAAAGCAGCTCATCAAATTCTGATCACTCTAGCTATAAAATAATGGAAGCTAAAATCAGGACTAGTATACAATTAGTGAATTATTTGAAAAATTTAATGTAATCAAGAATAATCTACAACTTGAAATAGCATCTCAATTAATATAATAAATTTGGTCATTATTGTCTTTTTAAGCTAATCTATTTAAGTTTCATTTGGGGCTCAAATTTCTTTGTTCTAATCATTGTAGTAAAACTAAATTTATGAGTAAAAATCCAGAGAGTCACGTGAGCCACTAGCAGGAAATATTAAGTAAAACTTGTAATGATCTGCTTTCTATCTTTGCTATTTTATTATCATGAATCTATCTGCGTAATGAGTCGAGTAAGACATGTTATTTGGATGTTATTGCAATTAAGATAATTGTAGTTGTAATCATACATTGCCTGTATTGGTTATATTATATTAATGTAGATAGTTTATTCTCTATTATTATTTCAATTTGTTTGCTATATATGCTATATTCTCACTCCATCAGCTATGGTTCCTATTAAATTTTAATTGTCCTATAGGAAAAGAAAGCAAAAGCAATCACTTCGAAGTATTAAGTAAGTAAATTTATATCTCAAAGCTTATTTTAATTACACATCTCACTTGTCTCACTCGACTCACGACATTAATTACTTTTCTTAAAATTAATCTCATCTGTTATGATTAAATCAATTAAACTTCAATTCGAAAACTAATAGATCTTATTATTCTAAAAATCAGGGGGGGAGTCGTTAAATCTAGTTAAAAATAATTTGAGCACTATAGGTGGTTTAAATTAATTTCAGTTGATATTTAAGTTCTATTCTAGGTGGAAATTGGTTGAAATAAGGAATTAATTAAAATCACCTTAAATTAAATAATTGATAATTAAATTAAAATTTGAAGTTTGGAGCATTGGAACATTGGAACATTTTGGAGTATTAGGGCGTACATTAAAAGATTAGGACTGGCCAATATTAAGAGCGCCGAGAATGTTCCAATGTTCCAATCCTGAATGTGAGGAGGAAGATAAATAAATATGTAAGTGTGAATATTAAATTTAAAATATAAATATTCAGCTGCAGTATAAATGAGGAGTTCGCCATCGGATATACAAATAAAGAATTCATGAAGCTGAACTCTCGTACCAGCAAGGATCCGTCATCCTACCACAAGAAGCTAGCGTTTTTCCTTCATCTTGACCGAAGCTACAGCAGGGACATGATGAAAGAGACAGAGGCAGCCCTGCACGAACAATTCAAAGACATTTCTTCGGTGGTAATTTTTGAGACCACCAAGGATAGAGAGCTCTACATGGTCATCCTGCTGAAGAGCACCTCTCTGGGCCTTAGTAAATACTACTTCAACTCAACCAATTACAAGGGAAGGCAATTCTTGGACAAAAAGGGCATAAAGTGCGAGAGCATCAATAGAGGCAACCTTTCCTAGGCTATCAAGCTGCACGGCCCCGCCCAAGTTTTCACTGGGAGCCTATCTGAAATACTCAAAGCGCTGGAGGTTCAGTCAGAGCGCATGAGCCAGGAGAAGCTTGCGCAGGCACTTGAGGACTCAAAGCAGGCTGACCCTATGGTCCAATACGCCATTCAGCAGATTTGAGAGGGGCAGGGCCCCGAGGACTTCCAGGAGCTCTCAATATTAGAGGTGTGGACTGACCCTCAACGTAGCGAGTTCTTTCAGATTGATAAAGAAATTTAGAGAATCTTCAGACTGCCAGGAATGACCGGCGCGTATACCCATAACTTGTTGCTTTTGATCGAACTGCTGCTCTCTTACTTGAGGAGATAGGATGGCCCAAAAGGAGCAACCTAGACCGAGAAAATCTCAAGCAGTATATCTACACGGGGCCTTGGAATGCGATGTATATTTATCGTGACAGGTAGAATTGATGCAAGATGAAAGGAGTATGGCTTCATGGGGGAGCCCGCGCAAGGAAAGAGGCACTCTCGTGGACTGTGAGTTTAAATCATTTTTCTCCGAGTGTCGAGGAGGTGACGATCTACCTTGTGCTCGTTAGAAAGGAGGAGGTGACAGAACCCTTGGTTGATCTAGACGAGGTAACAGCCCAATGTTTCAAAATAAGTGGAGTTTCGCAAGAATTGAGAGTTCCTAGAAAGACAAAGGATAGACTTCAATTGTGAACATGCTCTGAGAGAAGAAGTCAAAGGCTGAGCTCAGTGTTTATCAATTAACGGACACCCTTCAAGTACATGAGGCGCCTTTATTCGAGAGGCATTCAAGGGAGGAAGTAAAGTTCGTGGAAATGTCAAAGGGTGAGATATGCCATGTAGGGCTTTCACACTGGCTGCAGATCGGATCGCAGTATTTGAAGAGAGGTGATTACGGGAGATGGACTCATCAGAGGAGTAGGATAGGGAAAGGCGATCTCGTCGCAGATACAAACATCGATGACCTAACAGAAATCAGCGTTGAGCATTTGAGAGGAGAGATTCAAGAGTGAGACATAATTATTAGTATGTTAGTCCTATATTTATAAGAGATTAATTAAAACCTTACATATTTATTTATCTTCCTCTCACTTCAGGATTGGACATTGGAACATTTCGGCGCTTCTTAATATTGGCCAGTCTATCTTAATGTACGCCCTATACTCCAAAATGTTTCCAATGTTACCAATGCTCCAAACTTCAAAATATGATTAATTTAATTACTCCAAATTATTATAATTCTACAATGAGTGATTTTAATTTTAATTCCTTATTTCAACAATTTCCACCTATTAGGAATAGAACTCTAAAATATCAACTGAATATAATTTCAACCACGCTATCAGTCGCTCAATTCATTTATAACGAGATTATAACTTTTGAACTACCCCCCTGATTGTGTTAGAATATGAGCAACTTAAAACAATATATTTAAGATTAGTCCAAATTACATGTCTCACTCGGCTCACCAGATTTTAATTAACACTAATATAGAAATCTCACTCGACTCACCATATTAAAATTAACTCTAATATCAAAGTCTCAATCGACTCACGGCTAAAAAATAGAGATTAATTCATCAAGATATATTGACACTGGTAATTAAAACATAATCAAATATACCTGTCTCACTCGACTCACCATAATAAATCAAATTTCTTAATCACGACTCACTCGACTCACGATAATCAAATCACTTAAATATACATGACTCACTCGACTCATCAACTTAATCACTAACAATTAATCATTGTGTGATCAATTAATCAAGTGTCTCACTCGACTCGCCAAGTTTTAATCAAAAGCAAGTATCAAATAGAGATGAAAAACACAGATTAGAAATATCATTTTGAGATCCAAATTAGATTCAAATATTTATAAAATGAGATATCGATTTACCTCAAACGACATTGAAGCTCCAGTTTACTTCAGCTACAAACAAATATCATAGCTAACAGGGATAGGAGGATCGCTGAGTTAAAAAAGGTTTGCACTAGACAGAAAATATCGCAACCGAGAGCGGCTGCTTATCCACGGATACTTGGAAGTTTCATCATATCTAGTGAAAACTCTCAAGCTCTTGGAAGATAGACTACTTTAAGCTGAGCGGTTCTGTATTATTGGTTCATCGACGTTATTCAGAATTCAAGCTCTCTCCGTATCGACTTCGCAGGATCGTATTTCTTTTCGACATGGAACAAGAGAAAGCGGATGTTGCTTAAAAATTTCAAGATAACACGTTTCAGGAGAAGGCATAGTCCACTTGAGCTAGGAGATTGTTTAGTATTTAATACTTCATGAGGCGGGATATCTTGTTTGTGGATGAGTATAGTTTTAGATTATCTACGGGCTTTGAGTAGAGTAACAGTTAACAGAATCAGATATCTGTGTGAGGACAAGTAACAATATCAGTAGCTTTGCGATTAGTTGCGGATTCGCCGATCAAAAGGGCTTGGATTATTTTATAATTCATAAAGGTCAATAGATACAGACAAGTTCCTCGACTTTGTACTAGAAGCAAGAGAAATCTTTAAGGGAAGAGAAGCGACTATTGTGCTAGATAACCTCCGAGTTCATTATAGCAAGCGAGTAGTAAGCTTGTGTAAGGAACTCAAGATTAAGATGATTTTTACTCCTCCTAACTCACCACAATACAATCCAATCGAAAATTACTTCTCCCAACTTAAGAACTAATATAAACGTTTGAAGTTTAGATATTCTCTACAAAATGAGATAATCAATCCTTAGCAACTAATCAAGGATGCATTTGCAAATATCAAAGACGAGACTGTTAGAAAGTTGTGTGTGAATAAAATTAGGAAGATTGGCTTAAGTTATTAATGAATGTTAATTCATATGTTAAATCTCATCTTTGAAAGATTTTAGGAGATTCCTATAGATAGTTTTCATCTCTGCTTCCAATTGCCATTCTCTATCACAACTTGGTTCAGCCATTGCACTTACTAGCCTGAAGGAGCTCCACTCGAGTCCTTCTGAAACTTCTTTGAGCAGTTGTTGGAATGGAGGGGTTTAGGCTTATGGTCTCTTGCACTGAAGATCTTTGGGGACTTGCTTCATTCAATTGGAGAGTCCTTCCATTCTTCTCTAAAATAATTATTGTAAATATTAGTTTGCTATAGTCTTACTGGAGATGAAGGGATGGCTTGTCTACTATGAGAGCCACTCATCCGAGATGAGCAAGTAGTCTCCCTTTACTGATCCATCTGATGCAACGTTTCTTTTTTATTGAGTGGTCTAAACTACATGAGCTAGGTACTCTGGCTGGAGGGTGTTGACCATGTTGAAGAAGTACTGGCGGTCGATCGGCTTGTGCTTTTCATCCATATTTGGAAAGAACTAGAGAAGCTCTCCATCATCCTTGATCCCTTTGAAGATCGCTCTGACAGAGAGCTCCTCATACTTTGGCACCTTTGTCATTTTGACGTCGCTCATCTTCAACAGCAACCTCTTTTCACCCTTGAGGATCTGCCTGAGGTAGTCTCGATTGACTCCCTCGATTGGCGGCATGTAGTAGCCCACTAAAAATGTTTAACTAAAATTAATCTCTTACATATTTCTGTGAAGTATTGGTAGAGGTCATGCTTAGATCTGAACCTGCCGACCAAGTCTTGAGCACCTACCCTCACCAAAGTCTCGTCCAGCTATCCCTCTTCTGATTGCTCAAACTGTGTCCACGTTCTTTTTTGGAAGTTCATCTTGATGTTGGGAAATCGGTTCCTGAGAAAGAGAAGAATTATTATTGATTAGGAAATTATATAGTTAAAGTATATGAGTGAGTGGGAATCACATCCCTGCTATAATAACTCAAACTAAGCGAATAAAAACTTAGAATGCTATCACAAAAAATCACATGTGATTTTTCTGATCTGGCTCTAAATCGCTCTCCTTCATGCTGTTTTTGTGATTTTTCTGATCTGAAATGTGATTCTTCTGATGTGATTTCTGATCACGTTATGAGTGAATCTCGCTGCTGTTATTGGATAGTGAAGTGCTTGTGAGAGTTGAGTGATGCTGATTAAGTAAACTTATTAAATAGTGTTATTAATATTAAATTATTTACCACACGTGGAGATGAAGCCTAGCAATGAGAGCTGGGATGATTATGCGCAGTCATCAGAGTTTGATCAGAGCGAGAGTGATGTCGACGACAGCTCTTTTGTCAACTCAAGAAAGTTATCGACATCTGATTCAAGAAAGTGAGATGTTAAGATGAGAGAGAAGCTAGGTAAGATTTAATTGATAACTTGTAACAGAAGTGAAGTTCCAGAGAGAGATCGGACTCAATACTGAGGCGCAAGAGCAGATAAAGCGCATTACCAAAAACTTCAGCTCACATACAAGGAAGTTATGAAACACTAGTCTCTCTTGAGAATCCCACTATGTCAGTACGAGCCAGAGGAAATCTAAGACTATATAAGAGTTACCAGGTAAAAACTCGGCCGTCGATCCAACTAAGTAAAGGTAAACAAGTAAGAGAAAGATGAGTTGCTCGACTTCTTGGATGATCTTTACCAGGAAGAGCAAAAATAAAAAGAAAGTATATCTATTGAAAAGAATGAAGAAAAAACACAGATAGTAATGAATATGATGCAGTGTACTCCAAAGCTAAAGTTTCTTGGTTCATCCTGGAGAACTTCAGTACGCTTGACAAAAATACAAAAATTCTCATTTAAAGGAAGATAATCCAATCTTACGAACAAGATCCAGCAATGTTTGCGGCTTGCTAGGAATAACAACTTAAAATTTAATAAGAGGAATTCAACTAATTATTTAAGAGTCGAGATGTAGAGAAGATCAAATCCTTGATCAAGACCTTTTCCACTGATCAAGTTTTAAAATACACTTCAATGCTTGCGACGCTCTTCCCAATCTCGAGCGTGAAGGTTGAACGCTTCACGAGACTCTTTATCCTCACCTTAACAGACTGAGCTCACGCCTCACTGTGTTGCCCGAGAATGAAGGATCTTTGAAGGCGATGGTACTTTCCATCTTTAGATACCTTAAGGAGAAGAAAATTCCTCTTTCCCATTAATTGATCGGAGTCCTGGTCCAGCATCATCCTACAATCATAAGAAACTTTAGGTTCGATGAAGCTAATCTGCCTTCTTTTATACAGCACTTGCTAAGTATTGGACTATCCAAGAAGGAGGCTTCAATCATTGCAGATAGCCCAGCAAACTTTCTCTGGTCCAGGAGCTGGATCAAGTCTTGCTTATTAAGGACAATGAAATAAGAGAGAAGATTATTTCTCTGTTTGCAAAATGCAAGATAATTCAAGATCCAAATTAGATAGTTCAAGAATGCGTAAACCTTTTCTATTAAATGGATAGTCTTTTCAATTTGCTGTTGGATAAGCAATAGATAACCCTCCCTCTTGAGCGACTCCTCGTAGTTCTATAACAAATGGTGCCGATGGAGTCAATCCTCTAAATGGATGACTCGATGTGGCTTCAGGAAATCACAAAGTAACAATCAAATAATCAAGCCAGATTAAGAATCACTAAAGTACAGACTAAATTGAACACGTTATGCACTAAATGATACTCAAATACAAGTGCGAAGAGAAAGTTTCCGTGCGAAAGATGGAGGAGATTTCTCAAAGACTAGAAGAAATCTGCATGGAATACAAGCACAATAAATATCAAGCGATAGTCGCCGCTTGTCTATTATCTTTTGAGAAAAGTCTCATCTAATGTAATATGCCAACTGCCTCTGGGAAGACATGGATAATTGGTTTGATCTCGGAGTTTTGGAGATCTTAGGAGAGCAAGTACTCTTATCGTTACCAAATATTTTTGAAGTTGCAACTCACGCTTTTTGTAGCCTTTGGATTAAGTGACGTTGACCATACAATCTTTGAGGAGTTCTTATGACGATGAAGCTCATTACGAAATTGATCATAGACGAGTCGTCGACCAATATTAACAAACCTTTCAGATAGTCACAACAAGATTGGGGACATCGGGATCTCAGCACACGAAGATTATTTGTTATAATGCTACTTGCGCCAGGTTTGTAACTATTGCTAAGCGTATGATGGGATTCCAGAAGTTGATGCCTCTCTAGAGTAGAGATAGAAATACTTTTCAGGCGTCAGACTGACCTGGAGTGGTAGGTGACTCTTCTCTAATGCAAGAGAGCGTGTACTGGTTAGACAAATTAGTTGACAAGCTTGGGAATGGTACCTCGAGTTCTATTCGCTGATAGTAGCGAGATTGAGAAGATAGAAAGTGCAGCTCTGAAGCCAGGTATAAAGAATATCAGAGTAGGGATAATACTGTCCACTCTAGATGAGATCTAATAATGGAGCGATGGCGTCCTGATTTTGGCTACAACACAAAGTTCCGGCAGGATGCCAAAGTCTTCATAGCATGCAATGTGGAGAGCGAGAGCCAGTACTTGCAGATGAGAGGGAGGAGCAGCCGTTCAAGAGGCTTGCTCCAATCTGTTTACCTGCCGATCTCCAAGCAGTCTAAGATGTAAATAATTCAAGGAATGCAGAAGCTGACTATCGAGCAGATGCTTGACTTGGAGCAGATCATGCAGATTGTGTATAGGAAGAAAAATACGAAGACATTAATCGAAGCTATATCTCAGGCTATTTAAGAAGGAGACCAGATCAGATCTTTGAAAGACTTAAAGGATCAGATGGTGGAGAAGGACCACAACAATCTAATGAGGAGACTTTACTGAACAAGTATTAAATACTCAAATCTCGAGCTCTGGACAAGAGTACAATGAAATTATATATGCCCCTTAATGTAAATTAAATTTCTCAAAAAATTCACTAAATAAAAAAAAGGAACTCATTCACTTTAGTTCAAAACTCAGTATAATGTTTTTCCTAAGTTTAAATATTTATCTCTAGATTTATTTAGAATAAATCTTTAATTTTATTTGCAATCAATCTATTCTTCCATAAACATTATAAATATTGATTATTAATCAGATAAATATTATTGTGCAAATCAAACAAATGGTCAATTATTAAAATAAATACTCCGAAAAATTGGTAAAGTCTCCAATATTCAAGAAAATATTGTTTCTTGTTAGTTATTACAATCTAACATTATTATTTAGTTACTCATAGAAATACATCAATTGCCAGGAGCTAAAAATACGTTCATGCACACAATCGTTGTCTAAGCGAACGGAATATAGTGTATTACAACATCCGCCCGCATTGTCGGCCTCAAAAATATATCAAGCTCTCAAATGGTTTGATACAAAGAGATTGAAGCCCTTCAATTTACACTTAAATATCAGAGCTGAACCACCACGAACTGATAAACAAAGACCTCCATCAATTTAGAGCCGAGATAAAGACCCATATTTGCTCATTTCAATGATCCATACGTTATTAGGCCTCACCTCATCTAGACTGGAGGACACAAAAAGAAAATGAATCAGCATTAGGACGAGGCTAGCAGTCTGCCATTCTTGAGTTCTCAAGGCCCATAGGAAAGCGAGCTACTCGGCATCGATACTTAACCAATCCATCAAATGCTTCATCAATATCGCTTTCACTTGATCACATTTCCATATCAAGCGTACAAATCAAGTCAGGAAGGCTCATCGCAGTTTAATAGCGCCCAACATGTTCCACGAATTGCTTGAAAATTCATTCTTTCTTAATCTCTTTTTGTATATTATTTTTAGGGTAGGCAGCAGTGATCCATCGAAGATGATTTTCTTTGCCAGGTATCTCATAGCGCAGAGACACAGACACGATGGCAAAGTGCAATCCTGAACCATTCAATGGAAGCTTTCCCAAAGCAAGCTTGCAAATCCAATCAAATTATGAGGAGACTTATAGAACTCAACTTTCCGATAATGAGATTAGTCGAGGTAGTCTGAACTCTTGTACCATCAATTATGAATTGTAGAGTCAAAAGATTCCATCAAAGGTGCAGGAAATCTTATCATGCTTTCTCCTCGTAATCCACGAAATCATGACCTTATCAACTCAAATTCATATGGCAAAATCAGCAGTTGAGCTAAGATCACCAATTTAGGATACCTCAATCCTTTACAAATGATAAGCAAATAAGTTCAGGGAGAATAGATCGCTTACAAATTTTCATGGTAGCAGGTCTGAGAAAGTAATTCGCAAGCTTCAGTGATCAGTCATGCGCTATGCCACTAAATCAGTGTGCATGTTTTATTAAATAATATTATTAATTCTTAAAAATTTATCGCATATAACGTCCTTCAGCTTTAAAATATTATTATCATTATCGAGCTCTCTCACTCCTTGTTTAATCTCAATAATTAAAACAGTCTAAGTTTTTAAATGTCTTTTAAAATGAAGATGACCCTCTCTCTTGATCATCAGTTCTAGGTATCGTTGACCCTCGCTTTGTAGAATCCGCCTTCTACTCGTTGTAAACGACTACCCAAGAGAATGAATATTGTCCAAAGATAATGTCATGATTTCGTGGATTACGAGGAGAAAGGATGATAGAAAGTACCCAGTAAAGTTTAGAGAGATCATTATGGATACGAATAGAGTTGAGTCGATTAAAGATAGATACAGAGGAGTCAATAGGGCATCAAAACGCTTATAAAATATTCATTCTCTTGGGTAGTCGTTTACAACGAGTAGAAGGCGGATTCTACAAAGCGAGGGTCAACGATACCAGAACTGATGATCAAAAGAGAGGGTCATCTTCATTTTAAAAGACATTTAAAAACTAAGACTGTTTTAATTATTGAGATTAAACAAGGAGTGAGAGAGCTCGATAATGATAATAATATTTTAAAGCTGAAGGACGTTATATGCGATAAATTTTTAAGAATTAATAATATTATTTAATAAAACATGCACACAGATTTAGTGGCATAGCGCATGACTGATCACTGAAGCTTGCGAATTACTTTCTCAGACCTGCTACCATGAAAATTTGTAAGCGATCTATTCTCCCTGAACTTATTTGCTTATCATTTGTAAAGGATTGAGGTATCCTAAATTGGTGATCTTAGCTCAACTGCGGATTTTGCCATATGAAATTTGAGTTGATAAGGTCATGATTTCGTGGATTACGAGGAGAAAGCATGATAAGATTTCCTGCACCTTTGATGGAATCTTTTGACTCTACAATTCATAATTGATGGTACAAGAGTTCAGACTACCTCGACTAATCTCATTATCGGAAAGTTGAGTTCTATAAGTCTCCTCATAATTTGATTGGATTTGCAAGCTTGCTTTGGGAAAGCTTCCATTGAATGGTTCAGGATTGCACTTTGCCATCGTGTCTGTGTCTCTGCGCTATGAGATACCTGGCAAAGAAAATCATCTTCGATGGATCACTGCTGCCTACCCTAAAAATAATATACAAAAAGAGATTAAGAAAGAATGAATTTTCAAGCAATTCGTGGAACATGTTGGGCGCTATTAAACTGCGATGAGCCTTCCTGACTTGATTTGTACGCTTGATATGGAAATGTGATCAAGTGAAAGCGATATTGATGAAGCATTTGATGGATTGGTTAAGTATCGATGCCGAGTAGCTCGCTTTCCTATGGGCCTTGAGAACTCAAGAATGGCAGACTGCTAGCCTCGTCCTAATGCTGATTCATTTTCTTTTTGTGTCCTCCAGTCTAGATGAGGTGAGGCCTAATAACGCATGGATCATTGAAATGAGCAAATATGGGTCTTTATCTCTGCTCTAAATTGATGGAGGTCTTTGTTTATCAGTTCGTGGTGGTTCAGCTCTGATATTTAAGTGTAAATTGAAGGGGTTCAATCTCTTTGTATCAAACCATTTGAGAGCTTGATATATTTTTGAGGCCGACAATGCGGGCGGATGTTGTAATACACTATATTCCGTTCGCTTAGACAACGATTGTGTGCATGAACGTATTTTTAGCTCCTGGCAATTGATGTATTTCTATGAGTAACTAAATAATAATGTTAGATTGTAATAACTAACAAGAAACAATATTTTCTTGAATATTGGAGACTTTACCAATTTTTCGGAGTATTTATTTTAATAATTGACCATTTGTTTGATTTGCACAATATTTATTACCTATATATAGATTTTCTCAAGCTGCTCAGTTTTCTACAGCTTGAGATTCTACAATAAATTCTCAAATAAAAGTTTAAAAATATATAATATAAAAAATATATTGAGTGATAATCAGGACTGAAGCTTAGAAAAGGATTATCAAGCTATCTCATAGTCTCCATCAATTCATAATTTAAAGTTTTATTTAAATAAAAAATTTTTCCTTAAGATTTTAAATTTGATATGAATAGTGCAACTCTGATTTAATACGTTTTTAATTGTTTTTTTAATGAATTATTAATATTTTAGATAAAAGTATAGCAAAGGGAAAAGTCTAAAAAATTTGAATTTTATTGCTCATTCTCTGTATGTAAAAATAGCAATAAAAGCAGCAATTATTACTTTACAGACTTATTCATGTGACCCATCATTTATGTTTATATTAGCGTTTAGTTTTTTGTAAGCAAATGAGTAGCTAAATCAAGGAAAAATCCATTTATTGGGTGCAAACTATATTCCTAATTGTTTTTATTTTTGTCATAAAAATGAGTGTCAGAATATTCTCCAGTTTTTTGTGTTAGCTCGAAACCTTATTTTGTTGCTCCAACTCTTAATCTTTCTCTTTCTTGATATATATCTTTATCTATGCTTCTTTTTTCTTTAGATTTACTTCTCATAGGAATTTGGTATTCTTGATCCTCACATTCATCATAAAAGTCACACATTTAAATTAATTTGGTATCTCATAAAAAAGCGTAAATTAAACAAATTATTAAGATAATTTAATCATTTTATATTTTAATTTGATAACTATCAAATCAACTTTAAAAAAAGAACTGGCAATTCCTCATGCTTGTATGCAACAGAGGTACGCCTCTTACACATGTTTTATTTAAATTCCTATAAGAATTATTAATTATCATTTAAATTATATTAAAATGCCTCATATATTTTAATTAAAATTAAACTCATTTACCTTGAAATTGCAGGTATATAAGAGTTAGAGAGCAAATTTTAAATTTCTTAATTTTGTTAACACAATTAATTTGAATTTATTCTTTATTTAAATTAAATTCACAATATTTATATTTTGGTATTTAAATCGATAATTTAAGTAGGATTTACTATTAACCTAAGAATCGAATGTATACGTTTATAGTATAAAAGATTGAGATTTTTAAATTAAAGTAAAATATGGAGTAGTGCTCAACCGAATTAAAATGGTTTATATAATTTAACAATTTAAGAGAATAATAAAAAATGAAATAAAAGATGGAGGATGTGAACTTTGACTTGCTACTTGCAAAAAATTGATATATTTGATAGTAATTCTAAAACCTTTTTTATTTTATTATCTTTTTGCATTTGAGCAATAGTTTAGCAATAGAAATTCTAATTAGGGCTATTAATTTTATAAATACAGGCAAAGACATTGAAGTGAGAAACAGAGATGATTATCGCAGAAGTTAAATCGATTCTCTATTTTAGCTGGAAACGAGATCTCCTACCATACAAATGCTCATAAGGAAATCAAGAAATTGTCTGAATAATTTACTTATGTCATTATAATTTATCTTAAACTTATATTTGTTAGAAGAAAAGCAATAAGAATGACTCTACCAATCAGATACATAATAAAGAATTCGCGAGGTCATCACATTATAATGAAATAAATGATTAAAATCTAAATGAAATGTGAGCAAGAAGAGTGCAAATACCTTGCCAATAACAAAATCTCTCAACTATTTGTATTTTTTAAATCTAAATTATAATAATTTAATCGTATTTTCCCTATAAATAATATATTGATAGACGGAAGCTGATCTTATAGAGATAAAAATTAATAGGTATTATTATAATTGACTGATTTAATAGTTTAAATCCTATTAATTTTGAATGAAAGGAAGAGGTGGTATGGAAGTGTTGGTCAAGTCCTTAACTGTAGTCTCTTTTCTTAAAACTGTTTATTACTGTAGTCATTTTTATATTTTGATTCAGTTGGGAGTGGATTTTTTTTTAAAGATATCATAATTGGACAAAGTTAGTTTGGTGTTTAACACCTGAAATGGCTTTAAAATAGTGAAAAATGTTGAGAAGTAACACTATGTTTTATTTTTTTTATTTGCAAAAAACTGACTTGTGTTAGATGGTTTGGTTAGTCACTCTCCTTGTCCTGAATTCTTGACATTTAAATGGTGCCAGAGTGCTCTCTTGTATAAGTAAGTTAAGTTGCTGCTTTTGAGTTCCACAATTAAATTAAGAGATATGTTAAATTAAAACCTAATTTATTAAATGGCAGAATCACTCACACATTTTATATTTATAGTAGTTTTGATAAGCTATTTTCATTTAGATTCTCTAATAATTATAAATTACGATAAATTATTATCAAAACTTAAATATAACTTATATCATATTATTATTTAGAGTAATTAGGATGTAATGAAAGTATAAAGCAACATGTTTTATATTAAAAAAAAATTCAATAAAATAAACATAATTCATTTTAACTGATAAATAAATTAATTACTTTTAGATCAAAATATTTTTTAAAAAAAAGTGAATAGAGGTGGTTAATCTTTAATAAGTTCAAGGTAAAATCTAAATTTTAAATGTTTCAATATCATATAGTCGCCCCGGAATTAAAAAATAAAATTGACACTTGTTTTGAATGTGGAGTCTTCAAGTTTGGTTTTGAGGTTTAAATTCTTGAGAATAATGGTCTCATGATGAACCTTGTAAAGGCTCACATTGACTTTTAAATAACTTTAGTTAGGATGATATGAAAGTCATATGTCTATATTTTAATAGCCATTTAAAATTAAAATTATTTAAAAGACATTTGATATTAAAATTGAATTTGAAGAATACTATCTTTGTTGGATCTTAATTCACTTATTTAAAATGAATTGAGTGTTTAATATTTGAATAAAACTCAAAATTAGACTTATCTAGATAAGGTAAGATTAATCCAAATAGTCTGCGAATAATCCCCTTTGTCTAAGTCGCGCACTTTAATGCTTTAAATTTTTTAATTAACAAATCGATAGGGAAGATGAGGCTCTACATTTATAAAGATATATTAGTTATCATTAGCAATAAATCTAAGAGACCTTAATTAAGGTTTATTAGAAATTTACATTGATTAAAATATAGAAAGTGAAAGTTAGGAAAAGGAAGAGGCTGAAGGTATAAATATTGTACACTGACAGGCTTGTAAGCTCCTCACTGCTGGAATAAAAAAGATTTTTAATTAAATAAATATTCATGTTAAAATTAAATCAGACGTAATAACTCTAGCTATTGATTATAGATATAGTTTATATATCTGTGAAATGATGTATGGAACGAGAATTTACAATTAGCCCTGTCCATGTTGAGGGTGGATTGTGGACTAACACTTTCCTGTATACTATTGAGCTTACTTGGAGTGCCTGGAATATAAACTTTCATGTGTCTTGAATAATGAACATTGACATAACGATAAAGATGAGGTTATTTTTATCATTCTTAAATATAGACAAAAAAAGGAGGAACTTAAAGATCAGAATAATATTTACAAATATCAAATTAACATAACTAAATAAAACTAACACAGTCTTATTGTAACTCTCTTCTAGAAATTATAGTTTTTTTTTTAAAATGGATAAACTTATTATAAGCAACAGTTGATTTATTAAAAATGAATAAAACTTGGATTATTAAAATTGTTGATCTTTAGAACTAATAAATGATGAAAAGATTAACCCTGCCTCCTGTTTTAACAGTTGCCTTAATTTAGTTACTAGTTTAATTGATTGAAGAATTAAAAAAATATTGATTTTTTTTTGTAAATTTTAATGAAGAAAAGATAATGAAAATAAGAAAAAGTTAAATTGAAATTTAATTGTTTTAGCAATATTCATATACCTACATTACATAGGATAGTATATCATTATTCTTAAAACAAAGTTTTTTAAAAGTTTAAATTTCTTCCTCAAATTTTTTTATTTTTTGCCTTGATTTAAAAAAAAAATCTAATTTATATTTTCAGATTTTTTGGCCCAATTCCTTTATAACTTTAAATAGTGGTTTTTATCAACCTAATTCTATAAATTAGAAAGTGAAATTTTGAGCAAATCATCTTTATAAGTAGTCATCTACAAATAATTAAAACCTTTAGTTCTAAAGAATATTTTTTTGTATTTTTTTACAATTCATAAATTTCTCGAGGAAGTAAATATTATAGATTAGTTGAAAGTAGATTACTTAGATATGTATTCTTTTTGAATTCTTGTTGATTGATTAAAATATATTTTGTTTTAAATGAATTTAAATACTTATTTAATGTCTACAACAACGACTACATCCACAAACTCAACTCATAGAATTTGAAGATGTAACTAAGGAGGCAAGCATCCAAGACAAGAAAGGCATCCCTCCCGATAAATAAAGATTTAACTTCACTGCAAAGCTCAAACAGTTACAAAGGTAGGCTTTCATTTGCTTACTTTTGAACATCTTTACAACATACTCATCACCATTCGCAAACAGAACTCTAATAGAATAAAACACCTTAAAAGATTCTAAAATCACCTTTACAGCAGCTTTAAGTGCAGACACTAAAACTTAACTGAGGCGGTTTACTTCGTGATCTTGACACTTATCTGTAAGGAACTCGATCTTTAATTAATTTAAAATACATAGTGTTCTAAAAATATCACACTTTTAGTATATATATTTATATAAATATAAAGGCTTTTGAAGTGTGAATAATATATAAACATTTATAGACTGAGTTTTTAATATTGAAATTTACTTAAATAGGATGAAAATATTAGTAAATTATCCAAGTAGCTTCAGTAGTCTTACTTTTGCAATAGTATATATAAATTTGGATATAGCCCGAGTAAATGGTGATCTCAGGACAGAAAATAAAAATATTTTTTAATTACTGATATACATCTTGCCTTAGCTAAAGTTACTTCTGTTATTTTATAAATAGTACATAATATGAAAAGAATAAGATTAGATTATCAAAGAGATTATTTTTCAAATGCATATGCAAACAATAAATATGAAAACAGACAAGAATTTGCTATAATAAGCTCTTATTCTTCTATAATATAATAGAATATTGCATCATTGGGCAAGGTTTAGAATTGTTTTTGGCAAATATAACTACTGTGGATTTGCTTTGGATGTTTTCATTTTGTTTGGCATAAACTTTATTCTCTATCGTTATATAAATTAAAAATTATTTATAATTTGATCTTACATTCACTATTTATTTTACCTCTAATTATTTTATAATTTTAGTAGGAATAGTTCAGATGCTATTAATCTCTTCTCAATGTAGCGGAGTTGTTGTTTTGGGTAACCTCTTTGAAAACACATTTTCATTTAATAGGATGTAAATATAATGAGTTAATTTAATATCTGGTAAATGATGATTAAAAGCACTTTGAAATAGAGAAAGTTATTTCACTGATAAAGTAATCGCATTTTACCTTTATTAAGATATCTCTATTGATTTCGCAAATTTTTGTTTAAATATAAAATGGTTACCTGACAGTCATAAAGAAGAGGATGAGTTTCCTGCTGGAGATACTCATGGTTTCTTAATAATTGATTTTAATTTAAATGACAGAATCTTATTCTCTCATTCTAATTATTCAACATCATATAAAAACTTCCTAATTGAGATATAATTATCAGCAACATTAGCCTTTAGAACTTTTCTCAAACATGGCAAATCTATCTCAAAAGCATTTAGGGAATTCTTTTAGCTAAGTTAGTGCAACAAATTCTCCACTTTTCAGTTTAAGCCCTCGCTGTAATTCAACAGAGCCCCTGAACTTTATCCAAAGCCAATCACTGATATTTATTAATTATAGTCCTAATCACATCTCTAATTAAGAATTGGGCTTTGATCTTATTCTTATAACCCACGATTCACTTCGCTTATTTATCTTTACCTTTAAGCAGAAGTGTACTTAAGTCCTTAACTTTTTAATGGTAAAATAAGTTTTTGTAAGCTTTGATGAATACTTCAAGATATAATGTAATAAAAGCTAAAAGAGAGTATAAGAACAACATTCATATTAATAAATCTAGAAAGAAACTCAGCCTCTACAATTGTCAGTAGATCCTTTGTATCTATAGAATAAAATGCAAAATCAATGGCAATATATAATTATCATTATAGGTTGAATATGAAAAGGTGATCGAGGGTAAGAACAAAATTGATCTCTAGGGAGGGGAAGGAATTGCAAGTTAGAGCTTTAATATATTACGAGTGTTTATATATGTCTGTTTAATTTAAATGGTGGAACATGCCAACCTCTATTGAACTGTCTCGGCAACGTATCTATAGTAGTCACCAGCCATCTTGAGGAAGCAACCCTCACACACTTAGTTTTAGCCTACTGGAGTGTTTGCTTTTGAGTTTTAGTTCTTCCATATCTTGAATATGTTCATCTTTCTTGAGATAAATTCCTAGTGCCTTCATTGAGTCTGATTTATCTGTTTCTAAATTTAGAGTTCTGTTTGCACTGATCAAGTTCTTAAATCCAATGCTCAAGAGATTTCTCATCTTGTTCAAGCAAGTCTTTATTTCAAGCACTTTGGAGGTTATTGTACATGTCATCGAGTCTTCCAGCCTGCTGTGTCACTTTGACCTCTAAGGTCTTCTCTTACATCTTAGATTCTATTCGTGTCTAAATTCAAAAATTAATTAATTTAAATAAGCCCTTTAACTAGCCTCTTCCTTCCCCTCCCTAGAGATCAATTTTGTTCTTACCCTCGATCACCTTTTCATATTCAACATATAATATCATTACTAAATTTACCCCATATAGGCTCTCGAATTTATAATTTAAGTATTAAAATTATTTGAGCAAATTGTGAGATGTTGATGGAATTATATTTGAAGTACTAGATTAAATGTCCTATAATTTTATATCGCCCTAAATTATAAATTACCAATTAATTTATATAATTCTTTAGACCCATATTGTTGCAATAAAACTAATAGATTACTCATATAGTAAATTTATTTATTTTTAGTAAAATAAAATTTAGTATAGTAGAGACGAAATTGCAAGATTAATTAGTAAATAAAAAAGTTAGCTACGAGTGATTAAAAAATAATTTGCTAAATGTAAATGAGTTTAATTTTGAGGTGCTTTAATAAAACCTAAATGCGATAATTAAATTTCAGATCTCTATCCATCCCACCCTAAAAAGATTAATGCATTATCATAAATAAGACAAAGAGGTATGCTAATTTTAAAATTATATTTATAGTTTTTAATTTTTTTATTAGTGGATTCACTTAGAAACCTAATTAATTTTAATAAAAACAAGAGACCGGATTCTATTTATTTTCCTTTTATTTCTTTTTTTTAGTTGAAGATGTTATTGAGTTTAGATAATTTAAGATATAGATGGTATTTATTTAAAAGTTTAAATTGTTCAGAATTCTATAGTTACAAATAGAAACCTAAATAATTAAGTAAGTTTGTAAAAATTAAAAAATAAAAATCAGAAAAGGAATTAGCTTTATTATCTCTATAATCCATAGGTATATTTCTTTATTTATTCAAATTATTCTAATTTTTGAGATATGTGGATAACTTCCGTCGGAATTTGAACTTACAAATAGAAAAGTAAGAGTTATGTATTAATTTTTGAAGATATTTTTTAGATCAATATAAAAGCGTTGGAGAACATACAGGAACTCTCTTCCATTGTAGCGTTTAAATAATTATGTGTAATAAACAATTGATTGTTCTTTTCTATTATTTTTTATTAAATTCTTCATTATATTATATTATTTTTAATTAAAGATTAAGCACCATTTATTATGAGTGATCTTGCTAAGATTAGGTTAAGAATCTTAAATGGTAATTGATTTGTTAAACTTCAATAAGATTGCCGTAATGATATTTACAAATGAGAATACAATATTTATGAGTGGAGGATTACTTAACTTTTTAAGTTATTGGATAAAGTTAAGTAATTTATGAATTACTTAGGACCAACATAATTGTAGTAACTCCAATTAACCAATTAGCATTTCCCTCAATTTCTAAACAGTATAGTTTAAGCATAGATAAATTATCTACAAACTGACTTTTATATTAAGGGTCAAATAGGAATAGGTGATTAACAATTCAGGTCTATAAATACCAAAGTGATTTTTTTACGAATGCAGCTTATAATAATTTAAGTCTCTTAAATATGAATTTAATATTAAAAAATGGGTTTTCAAGCACTTGAGCACAAGTATCAGCCTCTACAAAAAACTATAGTCCAACCTTAAATCTCTTCTTATTTCAATTTTACTTAAGCTTATATCCTTTTCAATGACGGTTTAAGGTTAGATATGTTTAATTATAATATAAAATATAGTTAATTTACAGGAGTATGGATATTACTAAAAAGAAAAGAAAGATAACTAATAGAAATGGAAACTTCTCATTCTTTTAAGAATAACCTAAATCTAGCTCAAGAATTTAGCTTAATAATTGAACTCCGAACTCTACCTTTCAAATACTCGTCAGTTTGTTCTTTCAATTGCAGATTTTTTGTACTTATAAACACGTATTCCTCATAACCTATTGCTATTTTACCCATAATAGCTGAAATCATGTTTTTGTATTAAAAATATCTCCGCCATATAGTAATCGCAACTTACATATTTTTTAAGAAAACTTAAAAATTTAAGACTGAATTATGATGAAGATCAAGATTAGGAGAATGGAATCTCAAATATAATATTATTGTTGACAAAATAATAAAAGAGAGAATTAAATTAGATATTAAATTAAAATAGAATAAATCAGTTACAGTTGAAGTGTGTCCAAATAGAATAATAATTACACCATTCGATTCAGTATTAAATTATAAGAACTTTTTATCCTTACAACTTTTGTGCGGGAGTGCTAAGTCTAAAATTATTAGTTACACAAGCTATAATGAAGATGACGATGAGGATGAAGATGAGTGCATAAATGATATCTCGCTGCTGAGAGGTGTTATGAAGATGATTAATGAAGAAACTCATATTAATTTTTGATTTGCTATCGATCAAGCTGCAGATCAGGATTTGAATCTGCAATTTCAAGTTACACGAAGTTGCAAGATGGCTAATTTAAATTTTGTTCTAGTGTCTAATCTTGATCATTGCTCTCTTTGACTAATTTTAGAAGTTGCCTTGGCGTCTTGGATTTCCTTCATGTCGAATTTAGTTGTAGACGATCTCTATTGCATCTTGCAGAGCCAAGCGCCAGTTCTGAGTCGATATTTCATTGAAGTGAGAGGACAGGCGTTGTGAATCATTGAAAGTGGGTAGTGGCCTCCACTTCCTCTCCAGCCCCTCACCCAGAGGTGTGAGCTGCTGTCCAATCAGAGCTAGCAAACTATGACCATGGCTGAGAGGGCCGTCATGAAGATGTCTTTCGGGGTTCCGCAGCGCTTGTGTTAGCTACCATTTGTCACTCTTGCAGTCCGCTTGCCTCCTGGACGTCCAATGTAGTTGAGCACTAATTGAAGTGCAGATCTCTTCTCCCATCTTTCCTATTTAATAATAATATACTTCATTAGAACACTAATTTATAAGAAGTTATTAAAAAGAAATTATTAAATTAGAAAATTACTAAATAAGCAGCCCGCGATTTCCAAACTAGGTGGTTCTAGTACAGAGGCTAAAGCTAGGCGGAAGGGCCAAGGCTGATGATATTTTTCTTTCTAGTTGAGTAATATAAGTACCTGAATACTTAAAAGCATGAGAGGAACTGCTACCATTGACAACGAATTGGAACAGCCTGCAAGAGATTCTCCAGACGGATTCAGTTGGAGGGCACCAGCATGTACTGCCAGTTGACAGCTAAAAAAGTTCGAAGGAAACCACTCAGGTCACCACCCTCTACGGCTTGAGTAATGCATCGAGCATACGGAGGGCGAGACGTTGAACCTCCTGGCTCTACTGCTTCAAAGTCGGAACGTCGGCGGGGAGGGCCGGCACAATTCCAATTCCATCAGAATTAGAGACACAGTCCAGAGTTTGGGTACTACATAGGGTGAATCCTTAAGCACCATCCGTGACGTAATTGCGGGTTAGCTCGTGTCGTCACGGTTAAGCCCTAAAAGCACAATAATATAATATAGAAAATGGCTTACAGCTAACTTCAAATAAAAAAAAAGTTATTAAAAAATGAATAAATAAATATAAAATAATTATATTAAAGATAGCATAAGTTATTCAAATTTATCTCAAATTATTTTTGCTAATATGATCAATAGAATTAGCAGTATTGGTTTAATCTTCTAACTTATAGATCTTCTCTGTTGATTATCATTAAAATTTTTAATATAATTCTTTTTCAATTTACACTCTTATTTCCTTATAAGTTATGGATGTTGCACACAATGAAATTCTGTTTAAGTTATTGATCTCTGATCAAATCTTCCATTTTCAAAAGCATAGACTACATTCTCAATTATTCTATCTGCAACATTGTCTTTGTGTAACCTACTTATTTTGGTACTTCTAGGAATTATTATCAATAATTAATATAAAATCAAACTGATTATATATAATCTAACAATTTGATAAATTTAACTATTTATCACTATTCTATAATAACATACTTAATGATATTTAAATTTCATGCGCTTTACTTTTGATTATAAAATAATAGATCGGTTATACCAAATAATAAGACTATATTTTTATAAGAGTAGTTAGAAATTAAAAAAAAATGTGAACAAAATTCAATAGATAGACATTCTAAGAGAGGGGAAATACATCTTAATTTTTTATGTTAGAATTTATTGGGTAAATTTCTGAATTATTTATAAGTGTAATAGAATTGGCTTTAAGTTTAATTTAATAATTATTTAAATCATAGAATGAATACAAATGTATGATAGAGGATAAGCAAAACCTAATAAAGATAGATATCATGAGCAAACTTATATATTAAATTATTTAATAGTAAAGACGCTCGCTGATGTACAGCCAATCAAGCTAGGTCCTGGATTTCATCAATAAAAAACCTTTGGGTGTGTGAAACCAGTGAGAAAAAACATCGACTCCTCCCTTACTCTGTAGTCTTAACATCGTTCTGTTAGTGCATATAGTTGTTAGTGAGCTTCGCCCGATTGTCTTGCATCCCCGTGAAAGGGTATCTCACACCTCCCTTCATGATTTCGACCACACCAACCCTAAACTCTATGAGAGGGGTGTCAGTGATTATAATGCTTACGAACCATTGGTCTCAACCTGGATAGATGGACACCACAATCCTACCTCCGTTTAAGAACTCACACGGATTACTAAACTAGATAGCCTCTAGGGGGGAATTGATTATAAATTTTTAATTTATTAATATTCTTGATAGTTCTAATTTGCGAATATTAATGATTATGCTTTCGATCTTGTTTAATGAATATGAAAATTCAAACAAATTTCGCAACTCTTTGAGATTTCCAGGGAAATTGATTCTCTGTTGATCGGGATGGACCTTACTTTTCATGAACGCATCAGAGTATGTTCCACTTCAAGTTTTTTATTTGAGCTTTTTATTATTGATGTTGTAGTGGATTTGTTGTTGAGGAAGACATTAAAATTTTAATAAATCTTTATTCTAAAGAAATATAATATTAATCACATAATAAGGAGGCTAGCTCAACCCACTTTAAACTAAATCAATAAAATATCATAATAATTTTTATCCTATAATTAAATGTGTGATTTCTATTAAGTTAAGCCAAATTATGGACTTTTATTTAAGAATTTATTTGACTTCTGCTGGATCCTATACTACTACTTTAAGCCCTTCAGGACAATCAGTTAATTATTTCACTCTTGTATTAAAGATACTCTTTGTCCGTATTTAATTTCAGAAATGCGACAAGGCATATACTAATTTATAATATCTTAATTATATGATAAAAAAGGATAAGATTGAAATTAAAAGTGAAATAAGGATTGGTGATTCACTTTTTCTTGCTCTTAGCTTAGAAATTCGCAACTTTGGACATAATTCTATTTTCTTTTCTTTGCTACATAGCAAATTGAGCTTGATTGGGTTCTCCTTCAATTTTAGGAGGATCGACTTCTTTAATGATAGAGCCGAGAGTATCACTCATTACAAAGAGGGAGAACTTCTAAACTTCTTTCAGCTGATCCCCACTAGTCTGTGCATATTCAAATTTACCTCTAATGTCAGTATACCCATCTTAAAAAATACAATAATATTCTTATTCTCTCTCATTATTCTATTAAGATACTCAAATTATTAATACTTATAATTTAAAAATATAAAATAAAGCAATTTAATTGGTTCCTTATAATAAATACAGATTAATTTCTAAAAAATATTATTTTAGTATATTATAATCAATTAAAATGCATCAATATTTTTTAATTTTGAAAACTTTATGTTTTTATATACTATTTTAATACTTAAACTATAAGAACTTATTTTTTGGAAATTAATTAACAAAAAAATATCATTTAATGAGACCAAAGCCAACAGTTTACACAAATATAATTGAAATAAGAAGCCTCAAATTTGCAAAAATGAAAGATAAATAACATAAATAAATTATATCTACTATCAAATTTTGTTAAACAATTATAGGATGAAAATGATTAGTTGATGGTGAGTAAGCAGAACCAAATGAAGATTGTATTATTGACAAATGCTATAATATTAAATTAGAGATAGTTTGAATGCATAAGTTTTTAAATTTAATGAGGAATCCAGCCCCTATCAATTAAATGTGAAGATCATAATGAAAACTGTTTAGTCTTAGTTTAAGTTTTGTTTCCTTGCTTTGAGTAGTTGTCTGTTGAGGGTAGTGTCTTTCTAGATGTTACAATCGCTGAGGGTTCTGCTTGTTCTTGTTTAAGATAATTTTGTTGTTATTAAAAAGTAGGCAAATGCAAGCATACTTTTTGTAGCTCTTTAAGCTTGTCTGCTAAAATAAGTCTGTATTGAGAGGGATGCCTTCCATATCCTGGAGGTTTGCCTCCTTGGTTGTGACCTTCAAGCTTTTTAGCTAGAGCTTGCTGTCGTAGTAGTAGATGCACTTGTGGATGTAGTCGTTGTGACATTAAATTTACATTAGCTCTAAATTTTAATCGTAATATATTAAGAATCACAGAGCAAGGTCTCAATCACTATGTATTTATAAGGAAAAACATAATCATATTAATCCTATAATTAATATATTTTTATTAACTAAAATTAAATGTTTAAATATAAATAATTTAAAATATAAATAGCTGTGGCAGTAAGCTCATATCTAAAATGCCTCATTTAATTTTAATTATTTTCGATTTGGAAGAAATCAAAGATATTGAATATTACCATTTGGAAACTAAATATTTACTCCTAACTCGACTCTGAGATAGGAGAAAAAAAATTTAAGGCCATTAAGTAACTTAATAAAATAAGCGATATTCCACTTAAAGCTTCGAGAAATTCATTAATAAAATGTTTTAATATTTAATAGAGAGAGCGTAGACTATGGTGAACTCCAAAGTTTTTAGAACTTATAGAAAATGTATTTTGTTGCATCATAAGCTTAATTACCAAGTGAAGTCTAAGGATCTACTTATTTTAATTAAAGAGATAAATATTTTATCTAAGTTTTGAGTGAATCTATTGGATTAAGTTTAACTTTATCCAAGTTTCTCCTCATGAGGTGCATTAAATACAGTGGAATCTCCAAGTCTGATCAATAGACCTTTTCCATTTTATCCTCAATTATAACCCACAATTCTAAGAGATTTTGGGCGAATAGTGTCCAGAAGAGAAAAGAGATTGAGATTTATTTGGAGTCAGTAAAATATAGTTCACCTTTTCACCCTTGCTCCTATAAATTACAGTAAGGAGGGCCGCATCAAGGTCTTTCCAAATAATCTTTGTTGATTAATAAATGCAAGAAATGATTTCATATATTATAAAAGGCATTATTTAAACTGAAGTTTTTTAATTCCCCTTAAATCTATTAATTATAGACTGGGCAGCTTTAAAGATCTTGATTTGCTAATTATAATTCCTTCTTAAATTAATTTAATATTTATACGTTAGCCTAAAGTCTTCCACTCTGACCATTTTATTCATAGAGATATCAAACCTACTAAGTCAACTTTCACTGATTTGAAGCCAATTAATTTCTATTATTAAAACCTTCAATTTTCCATTAAATCCTTTAATTAGTTGTTTACCATTATAAGAACTTTATCGAACTTACGTAGAATATCAATAATTTTATTTTTATTAACAAAAATTAAAATCTAATAATTTTTACATTATCAAACTTATAATTTTTGTAAACAATTCTTTATCAAATTGAAACTTTTTAATTTTAGATAGTATCTTTGTAAAATGAAGCGTTATCAGAGGATAAATTTTTCTTTGAGCAAAAAACCTTGACATAGATCTTAGAGAGGGCATTTCCTTCTAGATAAAAAAATAATAATTGATCAGTGACTTTAAGTTCTCCATATTCAGCTAATATGTTAAGTTTGATTTAAGTTGGATAATAAGTCCTAAATACTTGCTTTCCTTCTCCATTCACTTCAATAACTAAGTTTTAATTCTTGAGATGTTCAGGAATATCTAAGGTGTAAGATTAAGGATGCTAAAGAAAAGTTATAGTGTCAATCGATGCATTCAAATCAAGCGTGTCTAATTATTTTTCTATTTAATTCATTAATATGTAAAGAAGGGAGACGTAAGCAATTTTAAAGAACTATTCTAATGATTTTGCATTGTTTAAGATTATTTATAAACTTAATGACACAAAAATGAGAGAGAGTTAGTCATAGAGTGTTGCTCAATGCTTTGGTGCCACACTCTGACCAAGAGCCATAAAAGATATATCACTCCTCCTAAAAGGAATTATTGGAGCACAGATAGAGCCGAGCTAATTCACATTGAGTCGAAACACCCCGATCTAGCCTTAGCTGTGCTTATGTAACTTAATAGGAACTGCTTGCAAGGTTGGTAAATAATGCCTGACAAACAGCTGGGGATCCCTTTCTTAATTCGATTTTCTATTATTTTAGAAACAAGAAAAGGTAATCAGAGATTGAGAAACACAAATGCAATCTAGTTCTAAACTTAATTTTCTTGATTATTATTTACAAAATTATTTTCATCAATATGAGGAATTAATTAAGGTTTGATTCGAAGATGAAAACACAAAATGATTAAAACAGAAAGAATAGACTTTAACAAAGTGTAAATATTTGGAACATGGAAATGCTAAACTTCAAAGAAGTAAGGACAAGAAATATTCAGTATTATACATAAATATGTTATTTTACTTAAGATTATTGTAGATAATAGCTTTCTAAAAGGGAGTACTTTTACTATCTAACTGTTAAATTGTTATTATATTTTTCTATGATGTGACAAGGCTTAACATAAGAGAATTCGCTAGTACTTTCCTTGAGGAAAGGAGTTCTTGAAAAAAGGATTTCAGCATCTATGATGTAGAATTTGATAATGATAGAATGGAAATTAGCAACTTGTATTTGGATAGCTTTGGTTATAGTGTCAACTTCTACATCCAGTCTTGGTTCTTTCAAAGCACTTTTCTTTTATTTAAGACGTCTTTACTCGTCTGTGAGAATCTCTGCATCAATGTCAAAAGGTTCTTCTGTTTCTCCATCGATTTCATTTAATTAATCTAATATTTCTAAGAAAAGTAGCCTCCACTATTAAACTGGATAGTCTTCATACTTCCTTACTATCCCTCGGGCTATCTTATAACTTTCTGATTCACCAATTATACAAATATTTATTTAATAATAAATCTTAATAAAAAGAATTTGTAATAACTACTCTTATTTTATAAAGTTAAAAGCACAATTTTGGTAGAGTAGATTATGTCTTCATTCGTGAATAGAGATTTAGCAAGAAAGGAGCCGAATGAGCTTTATTTTTATATTGTAGTAAATATTTCCCATAATATAATTTCCGTATAAAAAATAATTGAATTTATAAATGTATATTAATTGAAATAAAACACCAGTAAAGAAATCAAAGTAGGCTATGAAATAGTCGTACTGAATTCTTAAAGTTCCGCAACTATTTTCATTCTCTATCTCTATTTTATCTAATATTTACAATTTTAAACAAAATTAATTTAGTTTTTTGAATTTATTAATAATTATTATAACTATAAATGATATAAGTTTTCTTAAGCTGATACTTAGTATTTATATTATTAGCTTAAAGATATTTGCTTTTTTATAAAATTAAACTTGATTTGAAAATAAAAATTAAATCCAGACAAAAATTAAAAACATTTAATGGAAGTTATTATAATTAATTTTTAAAATATTAAAAATGTGAGAGTATTAAGAAAATGAATGTTAAATAAATAATGAATATTGAAATAGCATCTTAAATTCTATCTTGTAACTAAAAGAAGTAAACGATGTGCATTTTATCTTCAAGACTCAGCTTACTCTTCAAAATCAAATGATTAGTCAGTGTTTCGTAACTAGCTAATAAATACGCATATATATATTTAAAATAATAATAATGATATTTAATTTATTATAATTGTTTCATTTTGGTATAAATATGCACATAATTTTTTATCTTTTTATTATTAAATGCTTAATTTTAAATGAATAACATTAAATGTTATTGCAATGATGTTTGGATAAAGTTGAGATTTGTATAATTTGATAAATTAAATTAAACTAATAAATATAGTGAATAGCTTTGATAAACAAATAATTTAAATGTATTTTAGCAAATAGGAAGTCTGTGAGAATCTAAATTTGTATTATGAGAAGGATAGAATTATGTTATCATCAAATAACATTTACAAATACAAAATGATACCTAAGTAGACCTAATCATACAAGATTTAGTGAATTGGGTCATGGAAAGCGCAGTATTGAATTTGGAATTTTCGATTAAATTTGCATCTTTAAGGCATTGTTTAAAGGTATCTTAACTTTTAATTCGGCTTTACCTGCTTTTTTTTGCCTATAGCATCAATAAATATATGTAAATGTTAATAAGGATGAATCATTATATCTTACCTAGCTTATTGAACTTCATCCTAAGAATTTATCAATAATATTGATATTCTTGAACATTGATTAGAATGTGAAACTTGGTCTTCAGTATCCGCTTCTTGTTCAACTAGACTTCTCATCCATTTTATTTAAAGTATGATTTTAAATTAATGAATCAAAATCAATTCAGGTGAGCTTTTACTAATCACATTTTTTTAATTTCTCCAAATGAATTGACGATCATCTTATGGTATTCATCCTATAATATTGATAAGAAATTAATGGAAAATAGAAGGTTCAAAGAAAAGAAATCAACAAGAAGTAAAACAGGGGCAGTTGACTTTGCAGGCTTAAGATCTCTGTGGATAACATTGGCTGAGTGAAACACTTTAAGGTAACGTTTAAATATTAAAATTATTAAATTAGAGATTACAACTATTTAAAAAAGATTTCTAAAGCCTCCCAGCCTATGGTAAATTAAAATTTAAGTGAGGGTTAGCATTATATTTATAATTTTTACTTTGTTTTAATATTAAAATATTGCTTAATACTTATTGAAGTTTGATCCATTTACTATCGCCAAAAATGATGAATTTAAGCTATTAAATTACTTAAAAGAAAGTTACAGTACCCTCCATTCATCTATATTTGTTAATTATTAAATCTAATCATGCATTAACTTAAATAAAGATGCTGAAAACTTTTTCTTGATCTAGGAAAAATTAAAAAATTAAATAAAAGCAATTAGGAACCATTGTAAAAACCAAGATGAAGTTTAATACAGATAAAAATACAAATATATAAAGCAATAATTATGGATTTACTTTCAGCCACTTCATTTAAATCATTAATCCACAAAAAGCAAATGTATGTTTAAGAATTTTTGGGGGGGGCCTTTCCTCGTCATCCACTTTTTTCATGAAAATATGAAAAATCACAGTCTAGCCTAAAATTAGCCCAAAACAACAATTTTTTACTCCTAATTCAATTTCAGAGGGCTTATCATGATCATATTCTTTAATTAAGAAAATAGAGCTTAATTTTTTAGAATCAATCAGACAATTTTTTTTATTTTTAATGCAATTTTAAAGAATAAAGACTTTATCTTATTGAATAAAAATATATGTTTTCAAAATATAAGATAATAGATAACTACAAAAAATATCAATGCTACTAAAGAAATATATAAATTTGATGAATTTCCTTTAAACATGCTTAAAGCTATTTAAAAACTAAGGTTTCGATATTCAATTCTAGGAAAATTTGAAAGAAATCTAGAATACATGAAATTTCATATTTAATCATAAAATCAAAGAACAAAATGTATTTAATGAAATAAGTTGACTTAGATATATTTTTTTAGCTCAGATTATGATGATAGGGGATGCTAAAAATGAAAAGGAATCGAAAACTATGATAAGGTGGCTTAGAATACTTTTTGTTTTTTACATTAGATATCTTAAACTTGTGAATGAATTAATTCCCTATATATTGATTTTTTAAAATTTTAAATTTTTTTATAAATGAATTTTTTCCCAAAGGGTTTAAAATGTTCCAAAATTAAAAATATGACAATGATAAGCACTTGAATTAAAATAGGAAAAAATTTGAGTTTTTAGCTATTTTGGGAGAAAGGATTTTCATTTTTCATAAAAAAAGTGGATGAAGGGAAAGGGAAATTTTTATTTGTAGCATATTTTATATATTAATCCATTATTCAGATTGTAGCTGATTATTTTATAAAAAAGAAAAAAATTAGATTTAATTTTAAAGGAAAAAATGAGTGCTTGAAGTATGTAAATTAAATAATTTTTAATATTCTTTTCACATAAATTTAAAAAATTTTATCTTTGAATTTTGAGGGAGTCTACAAAGTTTTTAAAACCAAAAGTTGATACCAAAAATTAAAAAATAAAGAAATCGCAATAATACTCGCTACTTAGGGGAGCTGCTGAGATTATTAAATGACAAAACAAATTATTTATTTTTGATAAGCTATCGAACAAGCTACATATCAAGGGTGAATCTGTGATTTTAATTCAGAATTTCCCCATTTTTATTTTTAACCAATCATTAATTTTAATTAAATTTTAAACTATATTTAAAAATAATACCCTTCTATTAAATGATAAATAATCAAAATTTGAATAGATCTAATGATTAGATTAAAAGAATTTTAAAAATTTTTTTAATAGCTTTTATGTTATTATTCAAAGTCCATGATTATACGTTTCCTACATTATGAGCTCTAGAATTGAGGACTGGATAATAATCTAAATGCCTAAGATTTCTGTCTTATTCCCCATCAATGCTTATAAATTTAAATCAAATTTTAATTTTATGTTTAATTTATTATTAATTTAATTAAAACTTATTGTTAAAGTAATGAATTAATTGCTCAATATACTTTATAAGAATTAGCTTTAAATTTAATAAATATTCCATAATTCGACTATTTAAATAGCTATATAAAAATAAATTTATTATCCTAATTTTCTGACCAAATATTGTTGGAGATTTGCTAACCGCAATTCTAATTATGCCAACATGAATAACTCTCTCAATAATTATAATCCTGAAAAAAAAGCTTCAGAATTTAATTGATGAATTGAGCAACCGATAAAAATATTCCCATTATTGATGGACTCACTTTATTAACTCCTCCGACAGTTAAGTGGACTACCATATGTTTTCACTTTTAATTTTATATTTTTGATTATGGCATTAGCATTTATAGAGAATCTAAATATTTTTTGTCATTAATTTTTTTAAAATTATTTAAACCTACGAGAAGTTTACTACTCAATAAAAATACAGTTTCTCAATTTTATTCAATTATGAGTTTAGCCTGATAAGATTATGACTTCATTAATCTACAGAGATTGAATAAATATAGAGATCAAAGATGCCCATAATAAAATAGTTTGTATTTTTAGTGTATAAAAATTATAATGTCTGTCGATATGTTAAATAAGTTTATTGAAGATAAATGAGGTAAAATAATAGTTGTATATTTAATTATAGCTGACTAAGTGAGATTAGAACTGGGAACCTAATTTTTGAATAAGATCAGAGTATTAGGATTGTTTAAAATACTCTTTTATTGCTTGCTGATTATTATGTAAGAACCCATAGCTCCAAATCTTATTGCTAAAAATATACCTGCTACGAAGGATCCTTATAACATCTTCAAAGAAAGCTTTATCTTTTAACATCCAGTAAATGTAACTTATAATTATATATCAAATTAAAATATAAAATAACTCAAGTTATTCTAGTTTAAAATTAATAAAATTTTTTTTTTCTATAAAATAAAAAATAAATAATGTTAATCTTTTATTTTTACATTGGGTTATAAAAAAAATTATAAAAATTAAATTTTTTTTAAAATAAATAATTGATCTTTATTTTTTTAAAAAGAAAATTTAAATTTAAAATTTTAAATAGTTAAATTTATTTAATTATTTTATAAATAACTTTCGGATACCTTAAAAACAAAAAAAGTTTTTAAAGAAAAAGGAAAATTAAAAAAATTTTCTTTTTATAATAATTTATAGTTAAACTTCAATAATATTTATTAGAGTTTATTCAGTGTATATAAATAATAAAAGTTTTTCTCAAATTAAAAAAATAAAACTTGATAGATGAAATAAACTTGTATCCTTTAAAAATGTAATTGAAGGACTTTATTCAAAGATTCGTAAAATATATGATTCATACTGATGAATTAGAGTGAGTATTGTCTCGTCTTTCATTAAAATGTTATGAAGATACTTAAAGAAGCACTTAGATTTATAAGATGTAGTTCTCTAGGCTTAAGGTATAATCGATGTTTTTAGCTGCCTTGAAGCTACAATTTTCTGCTTAATAATTTATGAAAGAATAGATTTGGTCAAATTTTAAACTATATTTACTTTGATTAACAAATATTTTTGTATTTTTTTATTCTCTAAAATATTTTAAATAATTTATGGTAGTGTAATATTGTTTTTCTGCTTAGTTTAGATCTTTAGTTTTAATAAATTAAAGAATCTCTTCTTTTGATCCTTAAATTAAGATATCCATAAATGTCTCCGCTTTATTAATATTCTTCAATTTACATAATATATAATTATAGCATAATTTAATTCTCTTCTTTATTTTAAATCAAAAGTATAATTAATAATTAATTAACAGATAATTTAAATATTGTTGATTAAATAAGAGAGGAGTTTTAAGTGTAATATTTCATAATATATATTAAATTATAGGCTGGACTCTTTAGAGATCATTTTTTATTAGTTTTAAAGTATAATCTAATTAATTTTATAATTAAACGTTAGCTATAAACCATGCATAATCATGAATACAGAGATTTGTCTTTATTTTATTTTCTATTACATTCTATTTTAAATCAAATTTTAACCTATATCTAGGATTAAATTTCAAATAATATTTACCTAAAATCTGCTAATCTGATAACTGATTAATAACTCAAAAATTAATTAATATGATTCTCTGAAAATTTAAGTTGTAAATTATAACATCTGTTTCATAGTCAAACGTTTACTCTATTTATAAAACAAGGTTCATAGTTTTAATCAGAAGATATCCATTAAAATACATCACGCTCTTATGCAATTAAAACAACTTACCATAGTGGAGGGGCATTGAAGAATGGCCCAAAGATAAATAGATATAGATTGAGATTTAAGACACTCTAGATATCAAAATCTTTGCCTTCTCAACTCAACTAATAAATATTTGATATTATTATCATCATTTTTTAGATGATAGACTCGTAGGTCAAGCTTAAGAAGATGATGGAGTAAACTCTCTCGAATTTCTTTTTTCTTTCACACTGCTATCACTCTTTCTAAAAATTGTGTAATCTGTTTAGAAGCTGACAGCATAAATCAAAGATACGCACAAGTAAGAATTCTTTCTAGTCTTTGCTAAGTTAGATCTGGCCTAATTATTTATAAAGTCAAAATTTCTATTAATGACTTGTTTTATTCTAAAGATTGCTCATGTTTTTAAAAAATAGAAAGACTTTTGGATTATATATACTTTTATATAGATGGCTTAAATAATAAAAGCTAAAAGTATTATCTGATTCCTGAAGGATGGAGAAGAAATTTTAGGGTGACTTGCTTTACTGTTAGCAAAGTAATTATAAACACCAATAGAAGTTAGATAATAGAATTGAGAATTCAAATTCTTATTCATTTTCTTATAGTCCTTCTTGATTAAGATTAAAACTATGACCTAAATTCAGTATACTCCGAAAGAATATAATGAAGTACAAAGAAGATGCAACAAGAGTCGACTAAAGCATTTTTAAAAAAAATCTTACAGATTCTAAGCTCACAGAATGTAAATTATAAAATCAGACATTCAATTTTAATATTCTACGATTTGATTCTCTCATGGAAACTTTACCCAGTAACTTCCATAATAAACAAAGATAAATCAATTTTATGCTTTCCTTATCTTAAAAATATGATATAACTTTCAGAAGGGATTATCTTTCATGATAGCATTTAAAGCAGACAGTGAGGATTTATAGTTTTAATTATTAAAATTAAGAGCATTATAAAACATAAAATCGGTCGGAATTTAAAACGTAGAGAATGAATATTCATTTAGCTCATAGATGAATTAAAGATTGAACTTAATTTGAACCACTTTTATTTTTTTTATATCCTCTTTTCTCGATCCTTTGCTTCAGTTAGAGTCTAGTCAAATTAGTCATGTTTAATTTCAGACACATTCATAAGCTTTTACATTCATTCTTAAAGAAAAATATTTAAAATAAAAATCTTTAACTTAACGAAAATGAGGTTTGTATATATCGTGATAATTCTCATTATATTTTCTTTACTCATAAAGAATTATAGTTTAAAAAATAAGTTCAAAATATTTATAAATTTTAAATTTTAAGAGAATGAAAAATAGGAGTGACTTAACTAAATGTCTTAATTTAATAATGATTTCTGACAGAAAGAGTTAAACAAAGTTATTTAGATTAAAAGTATTTTACTCTTTAAAATAACAAATTTTGAGTAAACGATTATTTAGATACAAATTTATATGATATTTTCCAGAGAAAGTTAAAAATATTTTGAATAAATCTGAATATAAAGATGTATTAAATTTATATTATTCAGAAGTAAATTAGAATGAATGAAATGGCAATAATTGATTGAGTTAAAGATTAATTTTAATTAAAATTATTTTATGATTCTTAAAATAATTAATCGATAGTTAGATTTCTAACTGCAGTTAATTAATTGGTGGGTGCTTGGGCTATGATCTCTTCATTGAAAGAAGCTTAAGAAGGGAAGTGAGTGAAAGTTCCTTCTGCTGGGAAGTAAAACTAGAATGTTATTTTTTGAGTGGTGTAAGAGGGAAGACTCATAGATTACGATTTCATGTACTTAGTCATCATCAAAGGTACTGATCCTTAGGGAATTTGGTAAAGAATCGAGAATAAAATATCAATATCATTGATTGCAGTTTAATAACATGATTATTCTCTTATTTTAGTGTCGCCTAATTAAATCATTCATTTAGCATGATCACGTCACCACTTGCGGTAATTGTTAATCCTCTGCCTTCAAAAATAATAATTTAATTAATTTATTGTAAATTAATTTAAGATTTATCGCCCTAATTTGTCATATTCATGTTGAGAATAGTGTCAAAAACTTAATTGTAGCTATTTATCTTAAAATATTCGTCATTAGTTTTTCTTTACAAATCTAGGTAACTTAAAAGAATAAGAACATTTTAATAAGAATACTTAGAAGATTTGAGGCTTCTTAATGTTGATTATTTCTTGAGAGAACATCTATCAAGAAACATACTTCTATTCCACTTAATTTCAACACTTTTGATATATCTACGTACTCTAGTAATTACGAATCATAGCCTAGAAGATACAGATCTATAAACTACTTCTGCATCTTATTTCTTAAGAAAGGCTAAACTATTTCTTATAGATATATTACTCTTATCACTTACTATAAACCTATTAATTTATATTTAAATAAAATACAATTAATATTTTAACATCTGTTTAAAGTATCATTCTTAGCAAGCAAAAGATAAAGTTAAATTTTATATTTTAAAAGGCTGCTTTTAGAAATACTCATGGATAAATATATTTATATTTAATTTATATGCATGATATTATTGAATTATATTAGGGCTGTAAACATTATTCATAAATAATGACTATTTCAAGATATGAAATTAAATGTAAATTAATTTTTTAAGGATGGGTCCTCAATATAAGACAAATAAAGCCATAGATTATAGCTGAGAATTTAATGAAAAAGAGAATTAAATTTAAAATTAAAGTCGAATTATTAAAATGTGTGGCTGTTGAAGTTTTTCGTTTTTGGGTTGAAATTATGCAAATTTGATCCTTGAAACTTCTCGTAGGAGGTCTGTAAAAAGAGTTACCTTGGTCATAATATTTAAAACCTTGCTCATTTCTTTATTCAGAGTTTGCAACATCAATATCTCTTTGCTCTCCTCTAGTAATGACAGCAGTTAAAAATTCATATTAAATTTCAATTAGCTCCCAAACAAGCCTAGTATTGTGCTACGTAGCTTGCACTTTAACAGCCAACCTTTTCCAACTCTTCATTTATTATAAAAATTAAATTCTCATTTTCATTTAAATTTTAACTATAATATAAATTAATTGTTACTTATTTATAATTAAGAGAGTGAAATAAATGGGATACATATATGCTATTAGAAGTATGAATGATCTTTGAAATAGAGGAATATGTTTAATTCGTGGCTGAAATACTTGTTGAGCATCTTGTTCTTTTCTTCTGTTGATTTGAGTGTATGCCAATGCTAAAATACTTAAAATATTTGGATGAATACAGGAAGCAGTTCTGAAAGAGTGGTGTCAGTGTTTTGATAGTTAGCTCTGTTCAAACTGTCAAGTATGGTTTAAACTTTGGTAATATCATCAATTATTTGTATCTCAGTTGATGTAATATCCTCAATAAAACAAGTTTCGCCTTTACCCAAGACGTTAAATTATTTCTATTAATTAATAAATATTTTGCTAGAATAAATGTTTTAAGAGTTCTACTCTCTGTGAAACCCTTGGTTACGTCTAGGGTTTAACTTAGTGACAAATCTCTTGTAGGAATATACTCAGGTGCATCGATGTCTACTTATTTTTTGGCAACTGAGTCTTTATCAATTACCAAAATATGAAGCTATGAATGAGCTTATAGATTCAGACTAACTGAAATTAATCCTTGCTCATCTGCTACCAGATTAGACTTTACGATCGATGAGTGTTTCAAGAAATTTTAGAATTCAGGAATTTACTATTACTAATCCAAAGTTCCACCAATAAACATTATTATTCAAGCTTTTACATTTTTAACTTATTATATTCATCCATCATTCTTCCTCCGCCTCCTCTGTAAGAGGCATTTCAAAAATACTACCAATAATATAGCTTATTATTTTTATTAAATATTTTATCTAACTAATAAAATAAGTAAAATCAAATTAACAGTATTTTTTATTTGTAGTTGAGTGAATAAAATTATTATTTTAAAATTTCACCAATGTTTTATTAATGCATTATAGAATTTAGCGGTATTAAGGAATTATAACCCCGCAGGGCTTAAATAAAATACGATCTTAACTGGTGTAACCGCACATCTAAACAAGTATCACCCATGAAATAAATTTATCAGAGATCACGCACTGCTCTCACTGAAGAAACGGAAGAGAATCACTTGTGCGACTTATTTTTCTCTTCCACCCGTCAACTCTCACTATAAGAACATATGACTCTTCAGGCATTACCTTGCAGAAAAAATTATAACAAAAAATTAACAAACTTGGCTATAAGAGAAAAAATACGAAAAGGCTTACCAAGTTGACTAAACCAGTATGACTCCTTGGTGTTAGGCGATAACAATTAAGCAATATAGGTAGTGCATATGCCAGTGGTCAGGCCTCACATGCACACCTTGTAGTATATTTTTATACTTAACCCTCCAGATTCCATTTATGATTTCTACCACAACCTTAGCTCCTTGTAAGTGTCTCACAATTCGTTGGCTGGAAGGTCGCTAATCTTGGTTCAACGGGCTACAGCTTGGAACGTAGTATAGTTCTCGCACTGAAATGGGACTCTATACAATCCATGCATCATTCTATTAGGAACACTACAACAACTACCACTGATTACTAAACTAGATCGCCTCAAGGGGAATGCGCAATGTAGTAAGGGCATAGAGTAATGATCGGCTAATCTCCTTACCCAACCAAGCCAATTTTTATGCCACGTGACGGGTCCTAAACTTTAACTTTCTAATTTAATATCCTAAGTTTTAAAATAGCTAAGAAATTAATTTAAAATATAATTAATTTTTCTTGCTTTAAAATTATATGGATTTATGGGGATAGTTGAACTATTCTATTCAGTTTAGTATCAAATATAGGTTTTGTATCCTTTCTTATTTATTTGTGATTGATAAGTTCAAGAGTTAAAATTAGCATAAAGTCGAATGAAAATGATAATTTTTGTTTAAGGGAATATGGATCTAATCTGGCACCTGAGGGATGGATTTGGGGTGAATTAAGAGAAATCTTATTTTAGTTTTTGATTGGCACTCATAAAATTACCTGTTGTGCAATATTTGAGCTATTTCAACTGACAATTTGTTGAAACATATTACTTATTATGTTCATCATAAATCATATATTTTAATCATTGTCTCAACTCTAAGATTTTGCTTTCACTAAATAAATAAACGAAACTTAAATTTAAAGTAGATTTTTATCAAAGGATACAACTTTTTAATTTAATCTTTTTGATTTACAGAATTATTTTAATGTTGATTGTACAAATTGTAAATGAAATAATCAATTATGGAAATTATTTATAATCAAGACAAATCTTCATATATTTTTTGTGATGATGCTCTAATCTTAATAACTTTAATTTAAATGGGTAAATATTCTACTTATAAATTTCAATTAAAATTTTAAAATTATTATTTACTTTAATTGATGAGCAAAACTTTTATTTTCTTTTTATTTAATATGTATTAATAAATTTTGCAATAGTATTTTTAATTTGTAATTAATTTCAATAGTTACTAAAAATTGATTTAATTCTAGACGTCTTATTTATTTAAGTTGAGAAAATAATTTTATAGAATAATATAAAATTTTAAAAACCAAAATAAAATAAATTAATATAAAATATTATTTTATTTTACTATTTGGTAATAATTCTAAATGATGAAAATGTAAATATGAACAGTAGTGGTCTGAATGAAAGTTAGGAGTAATTATATGAAAGTCTTAGAAATTAAAAATGAAATATAATGAGTAAATAGTGAACTAAGATAATAGAATCCACCATTCTTAGCCATCTTATCGTAAGTGAGCTCATCCATCATTATTTTGTAAGTTGTAAGAGGCGTCATCATCATCACAATCATCTTCACAGTCACTACCATAGCTGTTTCTTCTCAACAAAGAGCGAGGCATGACATTTTGCGTTTTAATTTCACTGAATCTATCATATGAACTCTTTTTATCTTGCTTATAAGATTGGGTAATCTGCTTTGATTGCAACTAGATTAAATAAAATAATTGACTCATATGCTGTTCCTTGTTTCATTGCTTGCTACTGAACAGTAGTAATTATTGATTATAAGAATGAAAGTTCTCTTGAGAACTAGTCTTGGTCTTTCAAGTGTGTTTCCTAATTGAGTTTCTGCATATTTTCTATCAAAGACGTATCTGTATTCATCTGAGAGTTCTCTATTACTCATAAATATGTTTTTCCAATTTGCGAAGGGGAAAATTGCTGCTGACTGCTATTTTAATTTTTTCTTTACAATATTCCAAAACTCAAATTAAGGGATTAATTTATACAATTAGTTAATCTCCTGAGTGCAGAAAAGTACTTTCAAACTGTTGAGCAAATAAATATACCCGGCATGAAGAACTCCAATCTTCTAGTCTAAATAAATTGTTTTATATAGTTTATAACAAAATAGTTATTTTGCATTCAAGAAAAAATTAAATTAGGCTACTCGTTAGACACTTTTAGTTTATATAATGGTATAATTATTTTTAATATAAGAAATATTTTCAAATCTAATAATTTTAGTACTATCTGATATTTATAACATTGAAATAAATTATGATTTTGAAGTAAATAATTAAATAATATAAAGATAAATAAGTAAAGTGAATTGTGGGTTATAAGAATAAGATCAAAGCCCAATTCTTAATTAGAAATGCGGTTGAGGCAATAATGATTAAAGATCAGTGATTGGATAATAGAGATTAAAACTAACTAATATTGATTGGTGTTTATATAATGATCAGAGCTATAATTAAAACCCTAATGTTTAATTTGGATTTCTCTCAAGAGATCAGTATTAAACAATAGGGTGTCTAAATTTAATAAAAACCTAATCTTTTACTATTTAATATAATTGAGAATTTAATGGAAAATTGAATTAATTAATTATTTAAATTAAAAATGGAACAATTTTATGTCAGTTGAAATGCGTCCGATTTGAATAATTATTCTACCATTCTATTCAGCATTAAATTATAACAACTTTTATCCTTGTAACTTTTGTGAAGGAGCGCTCAGTCAAGAGTTATAATCGACACAAATTTTAATGAAGAAGAAGATGATGAAATTGATGAGGAATGCGTGAGTCATATCTCACTTCTGAGAGGTGCTACAAAGATGATTAAAAGAAGAAACTCAACCTTTCTCGTCATCACTTTTTATGAAAATATCCATGATGAGCTAAGCAATAAAATTAAGAAAAACACAATATTTTAGTCCATATATTTAAATTAAGATAGTCTATACAGTACATATATTTATTTTAAATTAACAGCATTAGAGTCTTCAAAGATAAATCTTAAGTTTATTTATATCTGTATCGTTTTAAGTTTTATCTGACTTTGAGTAGTTTTTTATAAAAATTAGGGTAGAATCTTTGAAAATGTTGTAATAAAGTACTCTAGACTTGTTAATAGATTATGTTTTTTGGATGTTTTAAATATACGAAGATTTTCAAGCATATATTAATTGAGTTCTTTAGTTGTCTGCAAAATTTATCTTAAATTATGAGGATTAACCTATTATTTAAGTATAGATCCTCCTGCAAGTTGTAACCCAATATCAAGATTTTTAAGAGTTAGCTAGTAAATAAATTAATATGGTTATTGTGTAGATGTACGTTGTTAAATTGAATTTAAATTAAAAAATCTATATTTAAAGCGTAATATAATATGAATCACACAACAAGGAACCAAACTCAATGTATTTCTAAGTTAAACCAATCCACGATCATGTATTCATATTCAACCTATAATTTTCAATGAGCTACCGAAAAAGTCCCATATTGAGCTACAAAGCTCGCATTTCAGCGGCCAGCATTTTTAAACTCTTCATTTATTATTTTAATTTAATTCCAATTTTCATTTAATTCTTAACTATAATTACAAAATATTGTCCCTTACTTTTATTTTCTGTATTGTCAATGTTCTTCTTTAAGATGAGATTTTACATATATATTTCAAGTTAATCTTATTCTTAAAATTGGCAATTCACTTCAATTATTTACCTTTAATATTTTATTGTTATAAATATAAAGTCTGATGTTAACTTAATGAGTCAATGAGTCGTTAAGTCCCTCAAAATAAATTAATTTATGAATTCAATCTGAACTGATGCAATTTTGACTGATTATTGAGCAGCCTTATTTTCTATCAAACAGTTTCTCTTGAGAACGAAGTTAAATCCGATAATAATCTTTTAAATAAGAATTAATTGTTTAAATATTTATTACCATCCCAATATTAGCCTTTGTTGACATTAATTTTGATTATCTTTTGAATTTTCTTTAAATGAAGAACATATTATCCCTCTGGAAGATTATTCAGTCTAATTAAATTAAAGTCCTTCTTCTGGATTGAGTCATCAGAGGGATTTATTTGATTATAAGAAAAGTAAAAGTTATTTAATTGAAATTTAAGACAAAAGATATCATTTTTATATAATGATTGTAATTTAACATATTAATTATTAATAAATTATAAGTATCAAAACATTTTCAAATATAATAGGTTGAGATAATTTTTATAATTAAGGACTGAAAATGAAAATATGAATAGTTTTAGTATCGTTTAATTGTGTTTAAGGCTTATAAATTTACTTTTTAATTTTTGCTCTACTTTAAATTATATAAATTATTGAAAATTATGGAATCAGCCCTATAGGGATTAAAGATAAAAACAGAAACGCTTAAGTTAGTAATAGTTTAAGCGTAATATACGCAAATAATAAGCTACAGGTTTTCACAAGTATAACTTTTATCAAATAAAATTGGCATTAAGTTTTTTATTGAATATTATTAATGTTTCAATTTAAATTTACTGTTAATGAATTAAATCCCGTCAAAACAATCCTCCAAAACACCAGAGTCGCGACTTGTTTTTAATAGAGAAACATTTGATCTAGATTTTTTATTGAAAGTAACTGGGAACTCACATAACTCATTTTCAATGAGATCGACATGTGAAAGGTAAGTGAAGTTTTGAGAATCATGATTAATGAAAAATTATTTTTCTGAAACTTCAGTATTGCTTGCCACTATTGCCATTATATTCTATCTTAATTTACTATATTATAAATAGATTCTTGAGATGACCAAGTTTTACTTTTCCTTAATTGTCGGTTATAAGAGGAAACTTTCTATCAAATTAATCTTCACTCATATAAATGTGCATCATCATTATCGCTTAAAATATTTAATAAAATAGAACTAATCTTTATTATCGTCTAAAATTTAATTAAAATCGATGATTGATTAAAATAATAAATGAAGAATTGCAACTTCATATCAGTTGAAATCAAAAATTCACCCCTTGATCTGCATCTTATCTTCATCATCATCTTCTTCTTATTTTGTGTTGCTAATAACTTTGAAATGAGAATTACCACTCAAAAATTTGAAGGATATAAAGTTCTTAGATTTTAATGCAAATCAAATGATGTAAGAATTATTAATATCTGAAACACTTCAACTGTCACTGATTTATAATTATTTTCATTTTACATTAAATAATAGGCTATTTAATTCTAATTTATTTAAATTAGCATTGTATTTATTGATAAAACACTTCTTCGAGCTTTTAATTATGAACTTATTAAATAGTTTTTATAATTTTCTCAAAATGCTATATTCTTTAAAAGAGAATAAAAATTAAACAAATTATAAAATTATAGAAATTCAAAGTCTTTAAATTAAATTCTTATTTATATGATATTAGTCTCCGGACTTTCTAAAAACAAATAAGGGATAAAAAATAATTTAAAATTAATTGGATAAATATAAATGGGATCCTTATTTATTTGAATAAAACCTGTTATTTAATTAAATTTTTGTAATACATGAATGGTTTCCTTCGGTTTAGGCTCTCCATTTTTGCCTAGCAAATAGAGATAGTAACTTTGTTTATATTTTCTAAGATAAATTTCTGTCATGCTTTAATCATATTGATGAGTAGCGATTGAGAAGTTTTGTTGATGCTAAAAGCTTTAGTGAGTATCTAAAGTTATGTTTTAAACTTCAGTGGAAATCGTAACCTCCACTCAATAAAAATATTTACTGAAGAAAGGTAAGCTGGAACTTAAAAGTCTAGGCTAATTGAATGGTTGGTTTCGAAGCTGACATTATCATACTTTTTTGTAATTGGGATATTTGTATCGATGTAATTTCTCAAGACTATAGTGACAGAGGTTTTTTTCATGATACTGAGAGAGGCTTAAGTATTATTGATTAGCAAATAAGGGTGGATTAAGACCTAAGCTATATTTCCAATCAGCAGACTCTCTTTATTTATGTAAATCCATGCAGAGAAATCATAAGTTTCAGTTTATCTTACAAAGTCGCATAGTTGAGCAAAGTCATTGTGAATTTAAATAGCTTTGCTGCTCAGTTATGATTTTCCATAAGGAATGAAGATTTTACCATCTTTTTCTGAATCAGACTTATAGTACTAACCATCAAATATTATTCCTGTTTTAGGGCCTGAGCAGACTTTCTAGTTTTCGTCTATTATATAAGCTAAGTGCCCTGCTATAGTTGGCCGATGAATCATGAAAGAGAGCCCTTTTTTATATTCCCAAATTATTTTTATTTATAAAAGAAATTATAACTAATCAGTCAAGGTTTATTACGTTTGAAAAATACCTTAATCATCATTTTTTATTTAGATAAAGAAATTAATACAATTTTATTATCAAGAATAATTGCTCTAGCGCTGACTCCGTTTCCTATGAATTCTACGATAAATAACCCAACCTTGTTAATCAATTCAGGGAATTTAAATGTTTCCTAGAACTTTTTGTTAGGTGCCTGAGAATATTAATGCTTTTTCTCAATGCTAGCAACTAGGCCATCTAAGTTAACTGCAGTATTGAATGGCTAGAGAGTTTTCTTTGTAGTAAGTTTCGGTGTTAAACTCAAAAATTTTGATGAACAAGGTTGGCACGTTTTTCAATTCTAAACTCAATACTGGCTCTTCAGGTACTTTAAATTGTTCTTAGTTGGATTCTAAGAATCTGATAATTACCTCTTATGAAACTTCCTAGAACTTCTAGAGATTTATGTTAAGATTAGTCATGTCATCAGATGAAAAGATTGAGTGGCGCTCTTCTATCTTTTTGAGAAATTTAGAGTCAAATTCATCCTTAAAGCTTTCTAATGAGGCTTTTAGAGCACAAAACTCTTCTAGATACTTCTTGATGAAGTCCTTTTGATCATGAGACCATTTTCCATTGCGGGTGTTTTCACTCTAGACATTCTTGATATACTATGCCCAATGATTGTCATTTTGAGGCTTTCTTTTGACTTTGAAGTAGGTTGACTCTTCCTTTTGAGGGATGGCTAAATACTACCTGAAGAGGTCCTCATCATAAGTATTAAGTTTGATACCCAGGTCTAGCACCTCAATTAAAAGTGAAGATTATAAGCTCTAGGGCATTTGCTTACTCTTTGCGTAATTGTAAAGGTGAAGAATGTTTGCTCTTTTCTCCTCATATGTCCATATTTCTTGGTTTTCTTGAGAAAGTTCTTCTTAAAACTACTTCTAAAAGTATTGACCTATAAAAGTCTTATCAAAATATAAATTATTTTATATATGGATAATTTATCATCTTTTATTTTAGGATGGAGAGTAGAAATTTTATCTAGCTAAAGAAGAGACAAATGGCTGCAAAATTAATTTGACAGTTAGAAATGTTTGTCCTTCTTAAATACTTGCTTGAAATAATCCTTAAGGGCAGAGTAAAATGTTTCATTAGTTAGATCAGAGATAAGAGTTAGACCCTTTCCTTAAGCCCATTACCCAACAGCAATTGGATTATACTTTGTAAAGTCTATTTTGTGTTCTTTGCCTGGAGGCAAGTGATTAAGTTTCTTTCTGGAATCAGATTCATCACTCTTTTTGAGAGGCTTATAGATTTTTGAGATGATTCTCTTTCCAAAAAACTTTTCATAGTTAAACTCAGATTTCTTAGTTAGTAAAAGAAATGGAATAAAATATAAAAGTTTTGGGTAAGGGTATTCTCTGGGTTGATATCTGGGCATGAGCTCTTACTTGAGGGACATTTTAAATTAATTGGTTAACTTATTAAAAGGCGTCATTTATAAATATCTTTTAAATAAATATAAAATTTATTGTTAAACAATTTATTTAAGATAATTATTATTTTTTAAGCTCTAAACAAATATATGACAATTTTAAGTTTGTCACAAATTCTATGCTTAATATACTGTAGAATTTAATAAAAAGTAATTGCAAAATTTAATCAATTCTATTTTAAAGTTCATTATTTATACGCTAATTGAAGAGACTCTTAGTATGTTTCCCGAAGCTCATGCCCTGTCCTTAAAATTCTGGGAATAATTATGCTACAAATTCCTGCTTTCACACATGTAAGTTCTAATGATGACCCAAATAATCCCCAATAGTCTATAGAAATCATAATTTAAATAAATTAAAGAAAAAAGGATGAAAAAGAGAGACTTAATACCAATTTATAATTTTCATTTTTCTATTATCCTTAAATCACTCTACTATTTAGGTTTCTATCTTCTACTCAGTTTCATTCTGCATTACGAGTTCACGCAACTTTCAAAAAAAACTTGAAAAATTTCAGCCTTCATAAATAAGCATTACAAATAATTCACTATTCAAAAATTATATGAGAGCAATTCGCTATTATACTGTCTATACTTTTTCTATTTATTATGCTAAGTCAAATCTCTAATTCAAAAAATTCACTCCTATATTTAATATGAAAATGAATTTATGAGAAAAAAAAATTAAGTTTTAAATGGATAATATTTTAGCTTTTTGGATTATCTTAAAAATAATTATTACAATTTTTTGTTATTATAAAGTTTAAGATATTTGCAAGATATAGAGTTCTATCAGGATACTAATCATATTATTTTAATTGGCTATCGATCAATCAGCCCTATTCTACAATCCAGATTAAAGTTAATCTTCAAATTTAATTAAATTGGTAAAAGTAAAACAAAATTAATTTTTATTTTAATTATCATTAACGTTTATTTGTTCTTGTTCGCAAAAATCATCCATTTCGATTTATTGCAAAAAATAATAAGCTTAATAAAATTTGATAATTTTATCTCTTTGAATAAATTCACAAATTAAAAAATAAATTTAATTTAGATAGTCGATTCTCTTAAATTAATAGCCCATTTAAGTTCATAGTTTTAAATTACAAAATTCATAATTGATCTATAAAAATATCTTGCCAATTATATTTTATAAATCTTAGCATATTCTTGCATTTAGTATGATTAGACTTAATATTATGGGAGAATGTCAATGTCATCAATCAGCACCTCAGATTAAGATACAATATTTCTAATTTTAATTTAAGTAAAAATAACAGATATAGGAAATATATAATTATTCTACTGTTTCTATCTTAAGCTCTAAGTCTTGGTTTTCTCATTTCGCCAGCGGAATCGTCAGATTGCCTATAAAAATAATTATCGTAACTTTCTTGCTCTCGTTCATAACTATTGCTTTATCTTGGTTTAGGTCTCTAATGGCGTGATGTTCTCCCTCTGGACATTGACCTAGATCTGGAGCCAGAATAATCACTTTAAGAATCGTCTTGTTTACTTTGGTGACTGCTTGATGACTCGATATCATCTTATGATAACTCTCCTTCTGTTAAGTCAGGAGTGAGGACTTCGTCAGTTTCATCATCAGGAGCTTGGGAGCTAGTGGAATCTTAATTACCCCTGGCTCTGATTAACTCATCAGGCTTTTAGTCGTCAAAGTTAAGCCCAAGTCTCTTAAAAGCTATTTCATCCAATATCTTCTTCTTCTCTTCTTCAGTCTCCGTTACATCGTAGCTTTAATCAAATATTGTGTTTATTTATTATTAATTTGCTTAGAAGAAGAAGTCTGGCTTCTATTTGTTTGTAGAACAAGCTTTCTTGTCCTTTTTCATATTTTTTCTTGAATTGTTCAAGCATCTGTTGATCCTCAGGAGAGGACAGAATTTATTTAACGCCTTCTAGTGTTTTCATTTTGTGGATGAAATAAAGATGGTAGTGAAGATGAGAACCAGGAATTAACATTTTTATAGCTTCCTATCGTTGCAGTTCTGTGTCTGCGAGGATATAGGCCTCGTAGGCCTTTCTATCTTGCTCTGAAAGATTTTTGCTCATGATTTTATTATCAATGTGCGATTTAAATAATCTAAATAAAATAATTTAGCGTTAAGTGTTTTAAAAACAGTCTAAGATTCTTTTATTAAAGATACGGAAATAAGACTCTCAAAAAATATATCAATATATTTGTCTCAGTTATATATTAAAGGATGAGCCCTCTAACAAATCCATTTGAATTCTGATGAATTCTGATTGTACTTTTGTTTTTCAATATTTGTATAATGTTGTGGATTATTTTGATAAATGAAGGATCCGATTCAAATGGATAAATGAATAGAAATTTAAAAATAGTTAGAAGTTTAGTGAAAGATGAATAAAGTGCCAGTTTGATTGTTAAACCCATTTTGGCATAGTTTATTGGAAATTATATTTGAGATCCACTGATTTCACTAAATCTCTGACTATTATAATTAAGATGAAAGTGAGTATTTAAATATTGCTCAATCAATTATACAAAATAATTCAAAATAAATAGTTACTTTTGAATAATAGACGACGATTTATGAATAAAAACTGAGTGTATTAATAGTTATATAATAAATGAGCTCTTTAGCATAAATCTAGCAGCATTAAGCTCTCAAAACTGGGTCTTTCATTTTATAACCAAAATATATTCAAAAGTAATTCTCATAAATAAACTCATATACCTTTCCAAATAATTCAAATTAATCTTTAATAAAATAACATTCAAGTCTTTAATCTAACTTTTAAAAAACAGTATAATTGCTAGCTTATTTATTTTAATTTCTTTTTATAAAAGAATACTATAAATTTTTAAAATAAAATAGATATAAACGATAAATTTAATTTAAACTATAATACATTGTTGAAGAAAGAATAGATAGTTTACTCTTAAATTTGATTTGATATCGATTTAATCTTATTTACTTTTTGAATAAAAAGATATCTGTTGAAATTATAATTGCAAGTATAAACTGATAGAAATGGTGTGAATTTTTATGAGAAGAGTGTTATATTTAGCTTTGAATGAGGTTTGATGACTCGATACGGAGTTGAAAATAAAAAGTTTTATCTCTGCTTGTTGCAGCATACGCTGTGACCGCGTCGAACTCGGCTTACGCCTTCTCCAGTGGTGGCTCCCCTCGCCATCTCTAGAGAAGCATGCAAGCATTCTTATCTTCCGAGCAAAGTGCTCCTGACCTGGATTCTCTGGATACCTACCACAACAAAGTTTTCTCGCAGTTTATAGACGACTCTTACCCCAGGCTTGAAGGCCACATCACCACTGACAAAATCATTTACAGGCAAAATGATACCGTCTTCATCGACCTCCTCGTCCTTGACGCACTACAACTCACTCCTCACACCAACGTCGGCTCCAGTTACGTCGTATCCCTTGTAGCCTTAAAATAATTTAAATGCATATAGACTCTGATGGAACCTCAGTAAAAATATAACATATTTTTGCAACATTTAATTAAAAATTAATTTTTGAAAGTATCTGGCTTAGCCGTAACATTTATTTTAAACTCTCAACACAGCTGGCCCAGCTTACGGTTTAACTTATATGTAAATAGTTTTGTTAACTTTCAAGATTCCCACCGACATTTATTATTTATATGAATTTAGATTAGACCTCGACGCCGGAAACTATTTAATAGTGGCTGAAGGAACAAATATGGCTACCGCAACCAGAACTATCGTCGTCCAAGCTATGCCAACTACTCCCACCACTACTACACCCACTAGTAGCTGGAGCACAGAGTGGATCATTTTCGAGCCTGAGGTTCTCTAGGATTCATAAATGTATTTAGTTTTAGGATCAGCCATGGGGACTACTTAATTATTTGTTTGACTCGCTGGTAAAGTCCTTATCAAGAGTTTAAGAAATAAATGACGAGTTTGAGTGCTGGATCATACACTCCCTTGATCAACACGTTATTAATTTATATAGTTTTTTAAAGTTCGTGCATTTCACATACAAACTTGACTAATTTTTAATTTATTGCCGGAACTCAATTTGCTGCAAGTGACGCCATTATTCCAGCAATTCATTTTATTTAAAATTAATCTAATTTTTTAAATTAATTAACGAGATAATTTAAGTAGCTAAATTTACATAAATTTATTTACTTCAAAATCGCTTAATATAAATTAAAATTTATTACAAAAATAATATTTTAAAAAATTTTCTTATTGAAGTATGATTTTATAAATTCCGATATCTTAAATTAAATTAAGATTATGAAAACTATACCTTTTTGTAAAATAAGTTTGAATTTTTTAAGATATTCTAAATCTAGTCTTAATTACAGTTTATTTTACTAATAGTATTTACTAAATTTAAATACAAATTTTATAAGGGATTTTTTTTAGTTTTATTTTAATTGGTCACTTACTAATAAATGTTGCTTATAATTAGCTTTTTTTATTTATAAGTCCTTTTTAAATATATTATTAAGATGTCGGAATTGCAATTTAAAATTTTGTTTTATATTCTAACAATCAGGGTTTTAGTAAAAAATAATGATTAAGTAAAATGAGTGAGAATAAATTCTAAACTAGCTAACATGAATATAATTGCAGATTAAATCTCGTCTGACTTTGAGATAATTTAAAAGATTAATAAAGTTCCGGATTTGACTATCTGACCAACTGTAAGTTTAATGGAGTTTCTGGAATAGCCTGATCAATTTATTAAAAATTGATTATAATAAGTTAGCTCGTTAAATAAAGACCGATTATTAAAACTTTAATAGCAAGTGATACAAGTAGGAGTCCATCTCAAACTGCTATACCCTTCCTTACTGCCAACTATCAGACTACTTCTCACCCCTAGCCTCTAAACTCCCAAGCAGCTTGTACCTCTTTAGCCAGCACTAGGAGGAAGCGATACTTACACCAACAGGTCCCTGAGGGCATTGCATTTGATCTCTAAAAAAGAGGACGCTCATACGGGCTTCGAATTCTGCCAGGCGAAGACCTTCAGAATGCTGAGCTTACTCTATTCCTAGGACTCAGATCTCTCATAAGGTGGGCATCTAGGAATGTGATGTAGGCTCTGTAATGGAGGAAGAAGCGACGGAAGCAGGATGGTAAAGTTTGAAAGTTATAGCAGCATTGAGATTCTTATTGGTTTATAGTTCTCATTCTTATGAATAAAATATTTAATTTAAGATTCTATTTGCTATTATTTACTTAAACGTAAAGTTATTAAGGAAGAAGTTTCTTATTGAAATTAAGTCCCTTGTTGATTTTGTTTTCATTTGTATATATGAAAAAGAGTAGGTAGGTATTTGTAATATGAAATATATTTTGGGTGATTTGTGATTATAAGGCATTATAACTTAATTGATTTGATTGATTAAAATTGTATAATACTGACAGGTACGGGTATGCCTACTTCTTCTTCGATTATCCAACCAATCTATATAATAATATTGATTATTTATGATGGATGTGTTTTAATGAATGCAGGAGGAGCAGTGCTAACAACGCCCACCTCGGTCTTCACGGTCACAGTGACCTCTGCGGGCACTACTTTAAGTGATTAAAAAGATATTACTATTGGAGATACCTTTGACGTTGTTTAAATTGAAGACACTTTCTAATACTCACCTGAAACCAGCTTCCTCAAATATAAATACACTTATTTACTCGATGTTATACCATATAATCTAAAATAAAATAGATAATCACAATTCCTATAAATATAAGATAACTGAGTGCTTGTAGTCTGTCGATCATATATTCACTTTTAATTTAACATTTCTCTTAATTTAAATGTGGAACTTGACAGCTCTAACAATAACAACAACTCAAACTACTCTAACAAGAGAGCACTCTTACACCATTGAAAATTTCAAGGCTAAGATTCAGGACAAGGAGAGTGACTAACTAAACCAACTTACACTAGTCAGTAGTGGCAAATTAAGAAGCATTAAAGAATAGGGATACTTCTGAACACTTTTTACAATTTCAGCGCCATTTGAGATTGTAAACACAAAAACTAACTTAGACCAATTATGATATCTTAAAATAATCCACTCTAACTACTTCAACTATTATACAAATAGCAGCAACTACAAAATGCTTAAACAAGAGAAGGCAACAGTGAGAGTCTTGACAAGATTTACATACCACCTCTCCCCTCCATTAAAAATTAAACACATTAACTAATAAACTGTCATTTAATATATATAATGTATTTAAGTTTGATATCTTCTAGATCAGTTTCCTACAACTCACGATTGTTTATTAAATTCTGAAGTATAATGTCCACTTTTTCACCGAGTCTCAGAGTGATCTCGTTAACGAGGTTGCCAACAAAATCTACTTTTATCAAAATATTAATAATACTTCAGAGCTTTCAGAGCAGATGAGGATGGCGAGCCTGCAGCTCCTTTCGCTTTCACTGGCGCTACTCTCTATACTTATGACCCTCTTCTACCAGCTGTCCCTCATAATAAATTAAATAGTCCCAGTTGAAGTACTCCAGAAAAACGTTTCAACTTCTTTCGGAGGATTCGGAGTCCTTGATGAGATAATCGTAAACAAGAACCACACCATGTATTTGGAGCTATACTTTGAAGACTGGGAACCAATCTACGGCTCTTATGAGACTGTCGAAGAACACTTCTACCCTACTCTTGAGCGAGTTGTCCTTGAAAATGGCACCATTAGATTCCTTTTTATATTATTTTCCCAGTTATTGTTGAGGGTATTCAGACCCAATACTCTAATATTTTCAGCTATGTATATGAAAACTCTCCTGATAATACTTTTATAAGTTTTAATATGATGGCTTCCCATTCACTTGTATAATAATTAGTAGCTAAATTAAATTTTCTTTAAATATTAAATTTGATTCTTTGCTCTGGCCAACTACGAATATGAGTTCATCGATTTATTTTATTCGTTGATGATCTCTTCACTGGTGTTGATCCCTAGAATTTATTAAATTATTAAAGAACTCTTACACATTCGGCTATGCTGATTCAAATTTACAATTATTTTAACATTTTTAAGATAACTTCTTCTACGTTAAGCTCAACTCACTTTAAAATTCACATTAAAATATTAAAAACGAAAAATATTATAAATAAATGAGAATAAGATGCTAAATTCATTTAAATATTAGTCTCGTCATAATGGTGGTATTCAAAATAAGTTAAAATAAATCAATAGAACTTTGAATGAGGATTTATTAAATATGTAATTTTAAATTATAATAATAATAACAATTAAGGGATTAAAGGGGCCCCCGGCATAAATAAGATAGGTCTCGACATCAATGATATTGCTGCGACGCACTTATCTGACGCCTCCAAACCTACCAGTCGAATAGATATATTGAACACGAGCACCCTCGCCAACAAACACTCTGAACAGAAGCCCCCAGCTTCTGTGTACCTTCTAAAATAAACCTAAATTGATAAAAAACAATCGAGTAGCATGGGTCCGAGAGTAAGATGCTGTCCAGCTGCATGACTGAGTGTTTACCCATATATCAGATCCCTCAATGCCTAATAGTATTAGGAGGGTGAGTGGGAACAACTCACTCTTTGATTATCTCTCCAGTGAGCAGCTGAACCACCTTCCCCAGGGCTTCGGTTGCCATTATCCCTTGCCTCTTTTAAGCACTCACCCACCAGCCAATGGATTACCAAACCAGAGAGCCTTCAGGGAAAGGGCGACCTGTGCCTAGTGCAGGTCGGATACGTCTTGAATTTTAAATTTCTAATTTAATACTTAATTTTAAATTTATTTTTAATATAATTAACATACAAAATAGATAATAAAAATTGAAAATATTTAATACCAGAACTTCATAATATGTATAACCAATTATTATCAATTTTATCAATTTTTTAGTAAACTCTTTTGCTTCTTCTTTTGAACTTATGAGAATTATGGTCTATCATTGTGCAGTTTTTTCCCCTTTTAAGAATTATCTTTTAATCTTACCTAATTTAATTATAATATAATAGGAGTTTTAATTAAAATCGGTGATTGGTTAAAATAATAAATTGAGATTTGCAACTTAGTGGCAGTTGAGATTGCAGAAATACCCCTGATCTGCAGCTTGTTCGAAGGCTTATCAAAAGTTAATATGAGTTTCTTCTTTAATCATCTTCACAGTTACTCTCAGCATCGAGATATTATTTTAGCATACCTCCTCATCGTAATACTCATCTTCATCTGATCTTGTGTCGCTTAGAACTCTGTACTGAGCACTCCCACACAAAAGTTGAAAGGTTAAAAAGTTCTTAGAATTTTATACTGAATCAAATGGTGTAATCATTATTCAAATTGGCCACACTCTAACTGTCACTGATTTATTCCATTTTAATTTAATAACTAATTAAATTTTCTTTTTTATTAAATTCTCAGCTATAGTGATAAGGTTTTTATTTCTAAGTCAACGATCATATCTAAAGCAAAAGTTTTTTCTCAGGGTTCTTTTTCAAATATTCTCAAGAAATCTCACCTTCATAAGCTAGCTTAAGAGTAAATAATATTGGTTGAATACAAAGATCAATTGAGCTTGACCTTTTTAAACTCCTTAAGTTGATCGTTCTCTAGAACCTTTCCTATTGTTTAATTTTTTATATATTCGTATTTTAAATATTATTTTATATAAGAGGCATCAAATCATATTATTAGTTTTTCATTTTTATAATATTTTTTTTCATCCTAGTTTTCGTAATAATTGTATAGTCATGCAAGACAAACCCAAAATTACTCCAAAAAATTACACATTATATTTGAGTTTTATTTTGACTATAAGGTATGGTGTAGTCAACCTTATCAGTAGTAACACGACGTCAATTCTATCGCAAAAACATTGATAGTACCACACTATCCTCTCGAATTTTAAAGTTGTAAGAAGAGAAAACATTGAGGAAGCATCGGTGCAAGGAACTGCAGCTACTTCTCATAGAGACAGACTTGGCTCAACGGTTCAGTGCAGTGGGACATTTGGTCTATAGTTGCAATCATACTTGAATGCGATATGAAACCAGAGGAATACTACTAGTGTGAAAGTGAAGATGATACAATATAATTCGCAACAAGACATTGTAAGATAGACAAGGTTTTAGAACCTTTGAAAAAGATTAGTAAACAAAGTAATAATCAAGCAACTATGAAACCTAACACTCAGTTATCTGAATAGAGGAAGCACTTAAAGGTATAAAATTCAGAGAATATGAGACAGACGTCAAGGTCACCTTCCTAGAAGACTTTAGATTGCCTGTTTAGGGTTAAAATTTAGCATGATTATAAGTATTAATAAAGAAATTAATTATACACAACTTATTTCCACTATCTTATCATATTATGGGTTTTTAATGATGAGCAAGAAAAAACAAAATTTTTAAGTAGTTTGAATAATAAATCGAAGCAGATTACAGAGGGGTTATGCCGAAATTATAAAAGAAGAATCTCAGATTTTATTGGCTATAGAATATTATGCTAATCAATCAGTATTTAAAAATTTTAAACTACTTCTTAGTTATAAATACTCGGATTTATTTAATTAATCTCGATTATAATTTAATTATCAACATGAGAAATAAAATTGATTATAAGATTTTTAGATTTAATTTAATAAATGTTAATTACATTGAAAAATAAGAAAATTTTAATTATCTTAACTCTGACGAGCAATCAGATAAATTAGAAATATTATAATATTATTTAGAAGTTTAAATTAAATTTTTCAATTATAAATTCATTAAACTTGAAATATTAATCTAGTGTATTTGATTTCTTTATTAAAAAATTTGCTATTGCTTACAACTCCTAAAATTCTTCAACCTTGATTAAGTATAAAATTTATAAATATGAGACACCCCCAGAAAGTACTTAGTTTAAAATATAAAAATTACTCAACTAAAATTATATACTCTAATGATATTTAAAATAATTAAATATATCTCTCAAGATTTATAGAAAGACAATAATCATTTTAATCTGACTAAAATTTATATAGAAGATGCTTTAAAATGAGAATTTGATATTAAAATAAATTTAATTCGAGTTTTTGAAGCTTTTTATATCATATTGATGCTAGGTTGCTAAAAATGTAATTAAAATTATTAAGAATTAATAATATTTTAAACAGATGTGCGCCTACCACCAGTAAAATAATTAAGCCAGTAATTTTTAAAGAGTATTGGTGTTCAACAGCTATAATTTAAAAAAAAAACTTATATTTAAACTTAAGCTTCCCAGTTCCAACTAACTTCTCTAACTTACTTCTAAATCAGAAGACTTATATTACTGGTGTTGCTCAGGACTCAACCATTTTATAATTTGTAGTTTTAAATTATAACCTAAGATACTCCTTATTAGCTCTACCATCAAAATGGAGCCGCCTATTTCGGTTTCTCTGCTGAGGATATCTCATACAACTTCTTATATCAATTTAATTATTTTTTTTTAAAAAGAATTTTCTGGGATAATCTTAACAAATGATTTTTATAATTCTTTTTTAAGATCTAAACTCTGATCTCAAAATATGAGATGAATATGAATAGATACTCGCTGTATGTAAAAAAAGAGATAAATATAAACCCTATCGCATTTAGAAATTATTATTTATCCTAAATCTGATTAGTATTTACTTTTTGTTAGATTTAAATTACGAAATGGAGATTTTCAATCTGTTCAATTTTTCCGATATTATCTTCCTATCGCAACCCCGGCCGACTTGTTATCTGTCGATCCATTAACCTCAACGTCCTTACTTAATTTTTGTACTTCAAATAACGGGTTGTGAATCATAAATTTTAAGAAGATTTTTATCATATGTTATTATCTCAAATAGCTGAAATCAGAATTACTGTCAATTCCATTAATTATTTAAACTTTTGAATTTGTGATAACTTTCAATCTCTCACTTTATTTCCAGTTCCTTACCATTTTATCTTGAGTTCTTCAGCAGCCACCTTCTTTAAATATCTTACCCCTTTTTTTTTAATTTTTTAAAAATTTTTATTTTTTTTTTTTTTTAGGTTTTTTTTAAAAAAAATTATTAAAAGTTTTTTTTTGAAAAAAATGGCACTTATTATCTCTATCACTCTTATAAGAAAGCAAACTTAATTAAAAGAATATCTCTTTATCTTATATATTTTTTTTAGAGGATGCATTCACCAAATCTAAGGTAAAAACTTTAATGTAGTTTTTGCTGTCTCTAGCTACTAATAAGTAAATTTCTATTTCAAATCTTCTATATGCACTTCATATCTCACTTACTCTACTTACTCGTTAGAATAATATTTACTTGTATTTGTTTGAAAACTAAATAAATTTGCGATTATTTAATACTATTTCACTCATATTTTATCATTTATAATATAGTCTTATTAATAAACCTTTAATTGTAATAAAAAAATAAGAAAGATAATATCTTTACACAAAAATTGATAAAAATAAATAATATGATTTATTAGAAATTATTCTGCATATTTTACCCCTTTAATTTCTACAGATATATTGCGAAAGATTTAGAAATTCGCATAGGTACTACAAACTTTTTGGAAAAAAAATTTTATTTTTTTTCAAAAAAAAAATTTTGAAAAAAACTTGTTCCCAATTTTTCAAGAAGGATTAAAAAAGGGAGGATTCTTTTTGGGGGACCCCCCCTAAAATTT